>JASDQU010245304.1:132569-152463 GCA_032191745.1 Picea mariana | reverse complement strand
ATTTTAACTCTCTATCCTTGCCCCTTCCTTCCACCCAAGAATATATGAGAGATAATAAAACTTTACATTAAATCATCACCATCAACCAATCATCACATGGAACCTGATAATGCTTTCTGAGACTTCTTCAATTTCTGCAATTATTCAATTCTTGGAGTACTCTGATCCTATAGATAATTTTACTCAATGTATTCTCTGAAACTCCTCTAATTTTCACTCCTTGAATCCTCCGCAAAAAGAGGTTATAGAAAGAATGGTAGACTTTATTCAATTTTGGTCTGTTCAGAAGACCCAACTTGTATAGCATGCCCCACACTCAATATTTAACATCTGATTCTGAAACTCACACACAAGAAACTACAGTCTGTATTCTTTCCAATGAAAGTGGTCCCACTACATTTGGAGTCTGTATGAAAAAATTATGATTGTTTTACCCAGAACACCTGTTTATTGACTAGTTTCAGGACTGGTCACAAACCCTATATTCCACAGAGTGTATCTCCATAATTATAGCGAATCAAGACCTGAAATTTTTACCAAAGGTACCTTGATATGTCTTCTCAATACCATATTGATTTCACCATCTTAATAGTTCTAGAAAAAAAGTTATAGAAAAAATGGTAAGATGACCTGAAAATAACATACCTTAGAACACATCACCAAAAGACTTCATCCTCCCTTGAAATCCGACCTTCTTTTACTTCCTCTTCCCTCTGAAATTCGACTTGTATCAAATGAATGTATAATGATATTTATTTATACCATTTATGTCACTTCCTTTTAATATTAGGGTCGACCTGACACTTTCTTATTTTGTAATTATTTTCTTTAATTATTTTCAGGGCCTACATGTACTTCACTTTTCAATTCACTTTGTCATCTTCAAAAATTCATTTCTCCTCAACCATGAGGATCCATGTGACGTGCCACATACCACCAGAAACAACATGATGTATACTATCCATTCATAGGTGTTGTATCTGCATGTGCATTTTCCTTCATGTCCAAATACCTTTATCAATCTTGCGGTCCAAAACCCATGACTAGGGTTGACATCAATGACAACAATCAATCTTCCAACATATTCAACCATAATGGTTTTTTAATTCAGGTTAGATTTATTTTCATTTTCCCTTTATGGCTTGTCAGGGAAGATGTTGTTCTGTGAGTCCCTTCAGACTTCTAGCGAGGACAGGGTTATGAACTACAACTAATGAATTACGATAGATGCCTTTCCTTCGAGTTTGAGTTCCCTATTCAGTTATTGTTCGAGTAGATCGAGATATAGTTCCAAGTGGGGGCCAATTTCTCATGATTTTTTCTAACTCATAGGGATTTTTGTTCAAACAGGGCCAGTCAAGATCATATGATAGGGATTTGGGACCTGACAAGCTATAAAGGTTTTTTTTCTTATCTCTATGGGCTATTTTTTCAAACGTGTCTAGGCGGGGCTCAGATCTTTAGGGAGGGATCGTATGATAGGGTTTTGGGACCTGAAAAGATATAAAGGTTATTTGTTTGTATCTATGGGCTATTTGTTTAAACGTGGCTAGGCGGGGCTCGAGGCTTTAGGGAGGGATTGTATGATAGGGCTTTGGGACCTGAAAAGCTATAAAGGTTATTTGTTGATCTCTGTGTTTGTTTTTGTTGGATTGTACTTTTAATTTTGATTTCACCTCTTTCTCCTTATATGATGTTGAGCTCAGACAAGTATCGATATTTAAATCTTATATTATATAGATAGAATAATGCTACAACCCTACAAACATGTATTCTTGTTCGTTCATTTATGACAATATTTATCTAATGGTTTTTCGATAACTTGATATCTCATTAGTTTCGTAATATGGGGTGAGGACATAATATGACACATGCACTAGTGTGTACACTATTACTAAGATGTATGAAAGTATGGTTTCCTCATTGGCACAAGGATTGTTCTATAGTAGAGTTTATATGTTCTTGTGGGTTACATATCTCAACCAATGCGGGATTCATTTTTTGTATAAAGAAGTGTAAATTGCCAAATTATTTATTGAATGTAAGCATTCAAATATAGATTAGATAAGTTGGTTGTAATAATTAAATAAACTTAGAACTTAACAACTAATTAGAAGGAGTAGAAAATCAATTTTATTATAAGAAATTAGACTCCCTACATTATACACACGAGACCCCCTCAATTGAGACTCTTTTACTTAACTAATGGACTAATAATATTTTAATTATATATGTATTGTGAATAATTTCACATGCTTAACAATTCCAAAACACAAATTTATTTATACAAGGTTACTTTCACCAAAAAAACTTAATAACTTTGAGGTATTTTAGTGACTTGACTTTACAATATAAAATATAAAATATAAAATATTGATAAACAATTTATTAATTTTTTAAAATATATAAAATATATAAATATTTACTAATCTATTTAAAGTCTTACTTTTAATCTATAATATAAAATTTAATATTTCTAATATATTATAATTTTGTTGTTATTTTTTGTTAGAGGAATTGAGATTACTTAGCTAAAACCTGGGTTCAAATCCCAAATCCTACAACATAAGGGACTCAAACATTGAACAATTCTATAAAACTACTAACTTAACTTGTACGGCTACATCACAAGTCACACTTCTCTTTAATCGGTAATAGGTAGGCCCACTTTGTATATATGGCCCTTCGGTGCCAGCCAAACTCTTTGATTCACCTATAAAAATGCTTAAAGAGGTAGGATTTAGTATTTGGTAGAGGATTTGGTTTCGGATAAATCAGTTTTTTGTGTTCTTAATGAAATATTTGCAAGGTGGGTATTGGGGTGTAAAGTTTTCTGCTGAAAATTTCAGGTTTAATTATCTCTTCTAAAATAATTTATGTGATTGATCAAACCACCTCAAATAACTCACTCGTGATGCTTAAGTGGGCCACCTAAAATAACCAACTGGTGATCCTTAAGGGGGCAGACTTTTGCTCTGATATTTAGGTCATACTTGAGGATAGTTTTCGAACAATCTTATACTTCTATCATGCTTCAAATTTAATATATTTTTAATTACCAATACATTAATTTTTCACTTGAATTAAAAAATAATGATAAAATGAATTTTTGTTATTTTTTTCTAGTTAATTTTTTTTTTTTTAGTAAAAGACACCTCAAAACCTAGAATATTCAGGGTATAAGGCCTTCAACAATAAATAAATTGAACCCCTATGAAGAGCAACAAACACGAATATATCAATTATTCCTCTTGATCACCTAAACTAAACCTATTTTAGTTATACACTATGTTGTTTCAAAATTAATAACGATATGTATTTTCGGGTTAAACATGAGCTTCAATTATGAGCTTTAGGGTTTCTAATGGATTATTCAACCATAATGTTTTTGTAATTAAGGTTATCTTTATTTGCATTTTCGCTTTATAGCTTGTCAGGGCATATGTTGTTCTTTGAGGTCCTTCAACCTTCCATCCAAGACATGCTTACGAGCTACAACCTTTGAATTCCAACAGATGCCTTTCCTTCGAGTTTGAGTTCCCTATTTAGTTATTGTTTGATCAAATCAATATAAAGTTCCAGGTGGTGGCCAATTTTTCATGATTTCTCATAACTCATAGGGCTATTTGTTCAAACGGGACTAGGCGAGGCCTGGGGATTTAGGGAGGGATCAAATGAGGGCTTTGGGACCTGACAAGCTATAAGGGTTATTTGTTTATCTCCGTGGGCTATTTTTTCAAATGTAGCTGAGCAGGGCCCGGGGCTTTAGGGTGGGATCGTATGATAGGGCTTTGTGACCTGACAAGCTATAAAGTTTATTTGTTTATCTCTGTGTTTGTTTTTGTTGGATTGTAAGTTTAATTTTGATTGCACCTCTTTCTCCTTATATGATGTTGGGCTAAGACGAATCTCAGTATTTAAATCTTATATTCTATAGATAGAATCATGCTACAACCCTGGAAGCGGGTAGTCTAGTTCGTTCGTTTATGGAAACCTTTCTATAATGGTTTCCATTAGCTTGATATCTCACTAGCTTCATAATATGGGGCGTGGACATAATATGACAGATCCACTAGTATGTACATTATTACTAAGATGTTTGAAAGTATGGTTTCCTCATTGGCACAAGGATCATGCTATAATGGAGTTTATATGTTCTTGTGGGTCACATCTCTCAACCAATGCAGGATTCATTTTTTGTTTAAAGAAGTATAAATTGCCAAATTATTGATTGAAAGTAAGCATTCAAATATAGATTAGATAAGTTGTTTGTAATAATTAAATAAACTTAGAACTTAACAACTAATTATAAGGATCAACATTTCAATTTTATTATAACAAATTAAACTCCCTACATTATGTACACGAGACCCCCTCAATTTAGACTCTTTTGCTTAGCTAATGGACTAATAATCTTTTAAATATTTGTGTTGTGAATAATTTCACATACTTAAGAATTCTGAAACATAAATTCATTTATACAATGTTACTCTTACCAAAAACTTAACAACTTTGAGATATTTTAGTCACTCGACTTTACAATATAAAATATTGATAATCAATTTATTAATTTTTAAAAATATATATAATATTTTACTATTTACTAACCTATTTAAAATCATACTTTTAATATTAAATTTTGTATTTCTAATATATTATATTTTTTTTATTAGAGGAATTGAGATTAGTTAAGTAAAACCTAGGTTCAAATCCCAAATCCTACAACATAAGGGACTCAAACAATGACCAATGCTATAAAACCACTAACTTAACTGATATGACTACATCACAAGTCACACTTCTCTTTAATCAGTGATAGGTAGGCCCAGTTTGTATATATGACCCTTGGGTGTCGACCAAAATCTTTGATTCACCTATAAAAATGCTTAAGAGGTAGGATTTAGTATTTGGTAGAGGGTTTGGTTTCAAATAAAGCAATTTTTCACATTCTTCGTCAAATATTTGGGAGGTGGACATTGTTATCAGGGTGCAAAGTTTTATGCTGAAAATTTTAGGTTTGATTATCTCTTTTAAAAAAAATTGTTTTGGAAAAACCTATTTTATTTTTTATTTTAGTGGGAAAAATTATCAATTTTTTATCATAGTGGGAAATTTTATCAGTTGTGGGGAGAGTCATCACTTGCTCCTATCGGTGATTGATCAAGCCACCTCAAATAACTCATTGGTGATCCTAAAGGGGGGCACCTCAAATAACCACTTGATGATGCTTAAGCGGGTAGAATTTCTCTACTATATTTAGGTCATACTCGAGGACTGTTTTCAAACAATTTTATACTTCTCTCATGATTCAAATTTAGTATATTTTTAATTATCAATTTATTAATTTTTCATTTGAATTAAAAATTAATGATAAAATGGAAAAACACCTCAAACCCTAGAATATTCATAATGCCTTAGGATCAAAACCCTATAATCTTTATGATACCAGATCAAAAAAATAAAAAAAACAACGTCGTCCTTCCATTCAAAGTAAAAGTTAAAGCTAATGAGCAGCTTGTAGGCTATGTATACCCGCCGATGAGTGGCATGTAGGCTATATATATACCCACATAGCTTGAGTTAGTTATACATAGTGGTACATATATATAAAACGATAACATCTTCCAGAGATAACTCAACATAGCTTTGGAAAGTGAATTGATTATATATATATTCTTGAATCAAGTTAGTATTATCATTTGGATCATTTAAAAGAGGAAAGAATTAGAAACTATATGCAACAATGCCGGTGATTAAAAATTCTTCGACCTTCCAACGAGGACACACTACAACCTTTGAATTACGGTAGATGTCAAGTTTGAGTTCCCTATTCAGTTATTGTTCGAGCAGATCGAGATAGAGTTCCAAGTGGGGGAAAATTGATCATGATTAGGGTTATTTGTTAAAACGAGACTATTTAGTTATTTTTCAAGCAGATCGAGATAGAGTTCCAAGTGGGGGCAAATTTCTCATGATTAGGGTTATTTGTTAAAACGAGACTGGGTTGTGTGGGCCTGAGATTTTATGGAAAGATCGTATGATAGGGCTTTGGGCCTGACAACTTATAAACCTATAAAGGTTATCTCTGCAAGTGGGTAGTATTCTTCGTTTGATCCTTTATTAGAAAGAAAGAAAGAAAGAAAGAAAGAAAGAAAGAAAGAAAGAAAATGATTTTAACATCCATGAGGCTAACAATAGCCTATGGGATAGACCGCCTCACACACTGATTTCTGCAGTTCATCCCTTTTCTTGTTCAACTTGATGATGAGCTCCCCTAATTTCTCGATTGTCCCTTCGTTGAATAAGTTATTCCAAGAGCTAGGTTTCAAGATACTTATATAGTTATCCCTGCTGTCTTTGAAGGCTTCACACTCTAAAATGAAATTTTTTTCTGTTTCCACTTTTCTG
The DNA here is from genome assembly GCA_032191745.1 of Picea mariana. Taxonomy (NCBI): domain Eukaryota; kingdom Viridiplantae; phylum Streptophyta; class Pinopsida; order Pinales; family Pinaceae; genus Picea; species Picea mariana. The sequence continues at coordinate 146,055 of JASDQU010245304.1, read as the reverse complement.
AAGGTGCAGAACACACACACCCTTTCTTCCCAAGCTTCTTTTGGTCTTTTCCAATGCCCAGTTTCATAATGGAGTTGATGTGAATTGGTTCTTAATTGGGCAATAAGCATTTTGGCTTTCCAAGATATATTGTCCCCTATGTACGCTTTTTGATGATGATTGTGTGTGGGGTTAAACTCTTCAATATAATACTCTTTCTTTCTCTTGAGCCCTTTATCCCAAGTTCGCTTGTTGAACCTATCAATAAAAAAAACCTTTATCTCTTTATTGTTCGTAGGGCACCTGTTCAAGTGGATATCCCATTTATTAATCCATTTAATATTTTTTCGCATCAACGTCTTCTTTGTTTTGCACAATATGTCATTGAAGACGACCTTAGGCCACCGATGGTCTTCCATTTTCTCAATTGTTTTTAGATACCTTATGAGATGCACCATAGCAATTGCTTCAATAGTATCAGCCCCCATTTCACTCAGCATGATATCATAAGGGACATAACTTTTAATTTTAAACTTGTTTGTAATCAAGCGTTTTTGAATCTTCTCAATTTGCTTCCACTATAAGTCAGATGTGTTGTTGGCCCACACTTCACAACCATATAGAACCACCAAGATCACTAAAATCCCAAAGAGAGTTTGCATAGTTTTCCAATCCCATAGCTCTGCTTCTCTGCACCTATTTTGAAAAGCATAGAATGTGTTCCAACCTCCCAAAGTTATTTTCTTTCTACAACCTTCCCAACTTAGATTTTTGTTGAATTCAATTCTGAGGTATTTGTAATTTGGTACTTCTTCAAGAGTGTTGCCTTCAAAGTAGAACTTATGTTGCTTATGTTTTCTTTTGCTAGAAAAAATTACCACTTTCATCTTGCTAGTATTGACTTGCATCCCCACTGTACTACAAAAGAGATCAAAGTAAATTAAGTGTTCTTGCAACCCAAGAGTGGATTTAGCAATCAGAATAAGGTCATCTGCATACAAAAGAAGCCTTATCACAAAATCACCCAAAAGAGCACCATCACCCTCCTGTAAATTTAACCACTCTTCAAGTTTGTTTATATATAAACCAAAAAGGGTAGGGGAAAATGGGCACCCTTGCTTGACCCCGATATCACTCTTAAAACTTTCAGAGATACTAGCTGACGTTCTAATTTTGACTTTAACCTCCTCATATAGCCTATGGACAGCTACTCTAAGATGTATAGGAACCCCAAGTTCCTCCATTCTATGCCAAATCTTATCTCTAGGGACCATGTCAAAATCTTTTTTGAAATCGACAAAGAACCAAAAGGATTCCTCTTTTTTCTCCCATGCTTTTTCAATGATGTGCCTTAGAGTTATACCGTGATCAATCGTTGAGTGTTTAGGTCTGAAACCTACTTTCCCTTTATCACGCTTATCCCCTTCTTCCACCCACTTGTTGATTCTATTTTCTGGCATACTTCCAAATAACTTTGCAAACAAGGGGTTTATCATTACCAAGGGATTTTTGACATCCGCACTCTTGAAAAGCAGTATTGCTAGGCTCGTTGTCCAATCTGTAGGGAACCCCTGTTGAATGTCGTTGTTGAAAATTTTCATAATATGAGGTGCAAGAGTTTTTGTACCCCACTTTAGATATTCTGCTTGGAGTTCAACTATATCTTTTGCTTTTCCAACACCCAAATTTTTGATACCCACCTCAATTTATTTCACGATGAAGAGATTAGTAGTAGTGTTGACCAAGGGAGGCGGGTCCACCTTAGGATATTCTCATAAAGTTACTTTTCATACTTGAACCAATGATAGGCTATGATATTATTTTCAGTTTGTTTCTTTCTCGTTTGAAGTTCCTTCCAAAATAACTTGGGGTTATTTTTCCCCAATAAGATTAGTTCCTCCCTGGCTGAGATCGTGAAATCATCTTTTTTTTTTCTTACAATTTGCTTGTAATATTTTATGTTTATTTCTTTCTGGCTTGACTCTTTCAAAGTTTTCCTTGTTGTTTTGCATTCCTCATCAAACCAAACATTAAACAGAAGCCATTTTGTTTCAGATTTCCTATGTTTTTCTCTTTTGCATTCTGTAAGTGCACTTTGGATTAAATTTGTTAGCTCATGACTATGAAGGCCCTAGGACGAAATTTTCTCCTTGTTAAACAACCTCTTTAGCGATATCTTGAAGGTGTTACAGTTTTTTTGAGTCAATAGAATTTTTCCCTTTGAAGGTGGTTGTTGAATGTGTTGATTTTTAGTCCCATGTTGTTGTTGTTCAACCCAATTTAGACTTAAATAGATCGATTTATGATCAGATTTCAACTCCCACAGTTGTTCACCAATCAAAACTTCCTCCATTTTCTCACACAACCCATGTGAGAAAATTTCATAGTCTACTACAGTTGCTCCATTATAGGTATTGCAGGTGAAATTGCCAGAATTCACCCATCTAGCCAACCCATTACAAATGACTACGTCGAATACCCCACATAAAGTAAGCAATTGTTCCCCAAAAAAGTTGCATCTTTTGTTGTCCTCTGAAACTCTTGTCCACTAATGATTTCTTTCTTCTGTAAGCCAAATGGGGTTGTAGTCTTCCTTACAACGAAGAATACTAGCTTGTTCACATGTTGTCCTAGCATTGAAATCACCCACTGTAAGGACTTCACATAGTTGAGAGTACGCTGCAATATCCTTTTTTAAGGATGCAAAGGGGTCTTTGTGGTCAAGCCCCCTAATTTTGTAAGTTTTTGAAACTTGTGGAGCAAAATAACATGCTGCAATCCCGATGGTGTTACCATTTTTCTGATATTTTAAACCAAATGAATTGTTTATTTGAGTCTTCTCTTTCTAACTGAATGAGACGACCTTTTTTTTTCTTCACTAAGACCATGATACCCCTGTGTCCTTTTCCATTCTCAGTTGCTTTGTTCCACACTTCCATCTTCACATACTCTTCAAACATAGGTGTCTTTCACCCTTCATGCTCATGTGTTTCCAATCGACAAATTATATCTCTATCTTCTGCGATAGGTCCTAATCCAAGTCCCCACCTCCAAGGATAACCTCTGCAATTCCAACAAACTAATCTTAAGGAAAACTAGGAATAATTTGATTGCTATTTGTTTTGGTCTACAAGACTCAAAGTTGAGTCTTCACCCCTATTTGTCCATACTGGCCTTGTTGCATATTTTCATGCTAATGAAATTGTTGTCTCTTCTTGGCTACCAAATTGTTGTCCTGTTTTAGAATGAGGACCAAAAAAGGCAATAACAACTTTTCCTTTGAACAACCATGCCCTTTTTCCCTCATCCCTTGCTGCCCTAACCTTTGACAACTCTTGCTGTCTAATAGTTAAATCTTCGTCTAGAAAAAAGCAAGAGCCTCTCAAGAGTTGCTTCTTGCCTAGGAGAATTTTCTTGTCATGTATGATTGACATGATGACTTTTATGGGCCTAGCTCTATCTCCACTAGGCTTACCCACCCTCCATTCTTGGAAAATTCGGCCTTGCCAAAGCAACTCGTCCTTCAAAAATTCACTTGCAAGATCGAGAGTAAACTCATTTTTCCATACTCTCTCACACCTTTGATAATTATGTTTGTTGCTCTGCCTTGTCTTTCCTTGTTTTCTCTACCTTGCATGTCGTCCCCCTGGCTGTGTGTTTCTTTTTCCATATGAGCAGAATTTCTAGTGACTTGTGCCCAAGTTTTGGAATTTTTTGTAAAATATATTTTCTCTTCATCCCTTTCTTTCACTCCATGGGCGTATGTTTGTTCACATGTTTTCCCTTCAGCTTTGGGTGTTTTAGAGTTCATCACCTCTCTAATTTCCACAAAAAAAATTTCCCTGATTTCCTCGACATCCTTCAAGCCTTGCCATTCAACATTTGCTTCCAAAAGGACTTCTTGCAACAATGACACTTGATTTGTTAAAACTTTATTGTTTTATGCTAAGTCCCGATTTTCTACTATCAATAGTTGGATTTGAAGGTCTCTCTCATGCCCTTTGACTTCCAAAACCTCCAATCTCTTCTTGGCATTTAGTAACTCTTGCACATACAAGTCAGGTGACCATGTGAGAGGTGTAGATGTGGGACTGTACAATGCATAATCAATGTTGTCTTTAGTCCTATTGTTGTTACACCTTTGCAGAAGAGGCTTGTTTGAAAGTTTATTACAGAGGGCCAAATTTTTCCTTGTCTGTTCCCATTTTAGATGAGCATCTCTACATTTTAAAATACCTTGAAACTGTTTGGAATTAACCCAAAACGACTTCCCTGCTTTTCTTGAAGAGGCAATTTTCGCTTGACATAAATGGCTTGTTTCACCTGAGATGGGTACCTCTTGTCCATTTTTAAAGTGTGTTGAAAGTATTGTCATTTCCATAGGGGAAAAAAAAAAAAAACCAGAATAAGGAACAGGACAATACATGCTTGTCTATTGAAGACAAAGGAGCCCACCTCACCTTCGCGGGAGCACTCACAATTCCACTCCTGACCAGGACGACCCACCACACCTCCACGGGCGCACTCACAGCTCCACTCCCAATGATATTCTTGTTCGGACGCTTAAAAATATCACTCCCACTCTCGACGTTGTTCCTGTATCTGCCCTTGTGGATAGACTCACACTTAGAAATATTTAGTTATTGTTCGAGTAGATCGATATAGATTTTTGGGTGGGGGGATTTAATCATGATTAGGGCTATTTGTTAAAATGGGGTTGGGCGAGGCCCGAGACTTTAGGGAAGGATCATATGCTAGGGATTTGCACCTGATAAGATATAAAGGTAATCTCTGCAAGAGGGAAGTCTTGTTTCCCGTAATATCTGCAAGCTTTCTCGAATGGTTTCTTGTTAGCTTGATCCTTTATTAGAAAAATTCTTAGAAAATTGCAGATACTTGATAAGCTCACCAAATCACTTTGTCAACCTGTTTTTCTCAAAAACATGTTTCTGTTCCTAATTCCCTTTTCTATGATTGTCATGCAATGTGTTTTAATTGTGTTTGAATTTATCCTGGGTCTTGATTATATTATAAGTTAAATTGTGTTGTGTTTGTACAGTAATTTGTTTTGAATTTTACATATTTCATTATATGTTTACCCTTTTTCCAGGTCAGAAGGAATGCCTCATTTCTCTGAAAGTGAAGACTAAAGTCCATTAGCAATGTTGGGGTATGGTCTGAGAAAGTGCGACCTTCCCTTTATTTATGCTATTGACATGTCATGTATTTAGGTTAATTTAAAGTCATAAATGGTGAAGGTATTCCTTCCCATTTGAGGACTTCCTCAAACAATTGTCTCTAAATTGTATTTACTGTTGAGTTTCTGAGTGTTGTATCAATATCTTCAGAACAACTCAAGCCTTGGCTCAAGGATTTGAACTCTTCTTTTTTGGAATCTGCCTTGAAACTGCCACCTAATTATATGAAATATATGAATATGGATGAAGGCGAAGAGGAAACTTTGCACGATGTTGATATGGAGGACCTAAAAAGGAAGTGGCAGTTGTAAGACGAATATGAAGCTATTAGGCAAAGAAGTTTTTGATGGCTCAATTTTGCTCAAGGCAGTTTTTAAGTCCAACCTTTATGTCATCCCATCCAGTGTGCAAAATGATAGTCTAGATTAGTGTAATAACTGTAAGATTGGAAACTTACATGGAAAGAATGGTTGTAGGGTCCAATTCTTGCATGACATGAATTTATTTTTGTTCTCAGTAAAACTCAAGGTATTGTTTTGTTGCTAAGCCTCCACTAAGGATATTGTTTATGACCGGTATGTGACATGGAAAGGGTGTTAACTATTGGATGTTAACTGGTGCAAACCATGAAATTTGTATGTGACATGGAAAGGGTATTAACTATTGGATGTTTCAATTTAGGTTGAATTTCTATGTAAGATGTAAAGGGTGTTCACTATTAGAAGTTTCACTCATTTTTAAAGAACTGTTGTAGGGTCCAATTCTTGCATGAAATTAATTTATTTTTGGTCTCGGTAAAACTCAAAGTATTGCTTTTTTGTAAATCCTCCTCTAAGGATATTGTTTATGACATGTATGTGCCATGGAAAGGGTGTTAACTATTGGATGCTAATTGGTGTAGAACATGAAATTTGCATGTGACATGGAAAGAGTGTTAACTATAGGATGTTTCACTTTAGGTTGAATTTGTATGTGTCATGGCAAGGGTGTTCACTATTGGACGTTTCACTCATTTTGTTTATAAGTAATGTAATATTTTGGTGGTGTTCATGTTCCTTGGTGTGTATGGGTAGTGTAGTGGAGGGTCACAAGTATAATAATAGTGTATTTCATATGACGTTCTATGTTGTGAGGAGATGTTATGTATTTGTATTTAGAATGTGGACATTTTTATTCTTTATATGATTAGAGGTTTTCAAATGGAGTGTGTGTTGTATGATTGTTGGAATGATATAGTGCAGGGAATGGGAAACATAAGTAAAAGTGATTTTCATAGTGTTGTTTTTTGTGAGGAAAATGAGATGGATGATGCATATGTTGATCAAATTTGTCTAAGCTCTAGAATGTGTAGTTACTTGGTGCAATAAGAGTTCTTTCAATGGATTTCTATATGAATTGACAATGTGTAGGTATTTGTGAGTTGTTATTATTTCTTGATAGATTATTGATGTTTCAATGAGTTCATCAACGAGGGGTTATGTTCATATGGGATCTAGGATTGCATTGATTGAAATGTTATGTAATTCCATTTTTTTATTTGAATTTTGCAAATTCTCACATGAATATGGCATTGGCATTGGCATATTCAACACCCATTAATAAAGTCCATTAGCATTTGCATATTCAACATCTTAAAAGGATAAGGTCTCACTCTAGACACTAATGAACATCAAAGAAGTCAATTTGAATAGTAAGAAAAAAAATGTGTAAATCATCTTATTACGATATATTCATTATATATTTAGATAAACACACATAACATAAAAAAAAAAATTAAACAAACATAACATAGAAAATTTTAGAGGGGAAACCGTTACAAGGTTCTTTCTATTTAGTCCATAAGATAAAGCCATGCGTGACTCCTTATAACTCCATACAACTATCAAGAGCTTTAAACCCCAATTTCTGCTTCCTCCATACAATCTTTGATACTAAGATTTCAATACAAGACACGATTAGTCAATTATTCATCCCTCATCCTATCATTTGCATTCCTTTATATACACTTTAGATCAATTACAATTAGTTACAATCAAATAAAATAGAATAGACCTTGCTTAGTACAAGTCTCGAAGCCCAGACCCCAAAAGTTTTTTTTAGCCCTAGATCGCGTAAGGAGTTTGGATCGTTGATCCCTAAAATCTTTGGGAGTTCAGTGATTCAACTATTCGAGAGAAGCATGTTGTAGAGGTTGGAGCGGAGAAACTCCCGAAGCCCAAGGTTCTGGAGCACCAAAATAAAGGCTTCCAAGATAATCCCAAGGTTTTAAGTCCAAGATCATGAGTACGACCCAAGAGGAGCAAAAGAACCATCGTGAATACAAAATTTTGTGCAGTTGAAGGGAGAAAAAGGCCTTTGGTAAGAGTTTAAGGGTTTTGTAAGGATCTGTGAGCCACTTCAGCTCCTATGAAATTCGATCCTAGAACGAGAGGTCACACATGTTGTAGCCTACCCCACCACCCAAAGGTCGGGATACATTATATTCAAGCCCACCCTTGGAATTCTTTCTATTACTGATCGATACCTTTTTAAATTAATAAGGATGCATAAAAGAAAAGATCTAGTGACATGCACAACAATAACCAACATGCATGCATATTCTAAAGATTCAATTAAATGATAAATAAATACACAACAGAATACATTCATATACACGTAAATAATACCATAACAGAGAGCACTTTTCTTTATAGAAGAAGACACCAATTGGCTCCAAACCAAGGATGTTCCACCCAATCGTAGACACTACTGCTCCAAATCTCAACAAATTTGTCACCCCCAAGACATGGCTATGAATCCACAAGGACGGTTCCAGAGTGTTACTTGGATTCCTAAACCAATCAACACTTGAGTTCTCAGAGGCTTTCAAAACACTCAAAACAATCCCAGTACCCATCTCACTTATACCCAACTTGCACCACCCAAGAGAATGGACCTCCACCCTTCTCTGCCACGCAGTCCCTGAGGCAGTCCTTCTCCTTCCAGGGCTCCAGTGCAACTGGTCTAGAATCTCCATGTTGGAACTCTCAAGACTTGCAGTGGTGAAAAAATTGTACACAGGCTAATGCATCTTAGACATGCAGGCCTCAAGTCATGGCTGGATTACACTAGCGACCTCTACAACCAACGATACCATGACTTCTCTTCAAGAGTTTATTTTCCTTTCCCCAAGCCAAGACACAGAGGAGGAATATGAACAGGTGAAGGAAATGAATGGAGTGATATCTCCACCCTAGGTGTGACACAATGAAAAATCAGTGAATGAATGCATGAGGGAAATAACGAAATGAAATAGGAAGTGAAGGAGTGAACGAGCGAACGAGACAACCCCCCAATCAGACCAGGGATGGGTTTAAGTGTTTTCATGGGGAATCAAGAACCTCTTGGCCTCCCCCAAGAAGCTCATGTAAATAATCCACTACATTAGACAAAAGGGTAATTAAAATAGAAATAAACATTTATCCCCTCAAGCCCCCTCTCTTGTGGAATCATAGCCCCCTATAACTCTAGTTCTTGTCCATCTAGCAACCAACAATGTATTTATTATTAATAGTCATCAAAACATTACATTTCTTGGGAACACTAGCATTTTAATAATTGTTTGGGCACTCTAGCCTCTCAACATTGTAACAATACATTATTTAAAATGGGGATTCAAAACATGGGGTGTTACATCCCCTCCCCCTTATTTTGGGCATTTTCCTCTATGCATATACAAAATAGAGATCAAAATCTCAAAATTTATTCAAAAATCTGTGGGTACTCTTCCCGCATGGCATCTTCATGCTCCCATGTAGCATATTCAGGACCGTAGCAGGTCCATTGAACTTTTACCAGCTCTATAACTCGATTCTGGAGCATTTTGACCTTTCTGTCCAATACCTGCACTGGTTGAACCTGAAAGTCTCCCTCTGTCTCTACCTGAATCAGATGCCAATCAATAACATGGTTAGGATCATGTACATATTTATTTATTAAAGAGACATGAAATACATTATGCACATTCATGGAAGCAGAAAATGCAAGCATGTATGCAACTGGCCCTATTATGTCCAAGATTTCAAATGGACCACATAATCTGGCTGCCAGCTTTGTACAACTACCCAATTTCAAGGATATTTTCTCGGGATTCACTTTCAAAAGTACATGCTCTCCTACTTTAAATTCTCTAGATGTCTTGTTCTTATCTGCATAAAATTTATGTCTATCTTGAGCTTCCTTTAAATTCTTCTTGATCTTAACCATCTGGTCTTCCATATCCTTGAGAAACTATGTCCCAAGTACCACTCTATCTGTTGGGTTGTCCCAACTCACTGGAGTATTGCATTTCCTACCATACAAGGCTTCAAATGGGCTCATTCTCAATGAATCTTGATACCCATTATTATATGCAAACTCAACCAAGTATAAGTAATCTTCCAACTTACATGGTTTATCCATCACATACATTCTCATCATATCTTCAATTACTCGGTTGACCCTCTCTATTTTTCCATCTGATTGGGGATGGTATGTTGTGCTAAAGTTTAGATTTGTACCAAATCCTTTAAACAATCCCCTTCAGAAATTGGAGGTAAAATTTGTATCTCTGTCTGAGACAATTGTCCTAGGTATCCCATGCAACCTAGAAATCTCCCTCATGTAAATTTCTGCAATATTGGTCGTTGTATGGGTTGTTTGCACAAGAAAAAAATGAATATTCTTTGTTAATTTTTCAACCACCACCATGATTGAATCATGTTTCCTTGATGTCCTGGGTAATTTAGTTATGAAATCAATGGTTATCACTTACCATTTCTTCTCTGGTATTGGTAATGGCTAAAGAAAACCTACGGGGTGCCTATGCTCATCCTTCACCTTCTGAAATTCCATACATTGACCGATGTAATCAGAAACATCCTTTTTCATTCCTGGCCAAAAGAATTGGCTTCTTACTATTGTAATCGTTTTCTAATAACTGAGATGCCCATCATAAGGAACATCATGCATTTCCTTCAATACCAAATTCCTCAGTTCTCTGAAACTAGGAACATAGATTCTATTCTTATGCATGGGTAATCGATCTTCCTTTATCTCATACTCCTTTATTTTTTGTTGTAGATATCCTCGTTGTAAGATTTCCTTTACCTGTAGGTAATGATGATTTGTAACAAGATCAACTAAAATTGTTCTCTTCAAGTCTGACTGATGCATACTGACAATAGTATCATGCATGAGATGCACTCTTCTACTAAGTGGATCGAAAACTTTATTATATTTTCCTTTGATATGATTGATACCGAGGTCATATTCACTTAAAAATTCCAGCCATCTTGTTTGCCTGGCATTCAAGGTTGGTTGTTCAAAAAGGTACTTCAGGCCAATGTGGTCTATCCTTAATTCAAATTTCTTCCCCATGAGATAATGCTTCCACATATTCAAGGTGTGGAAAATGACAGCAAGCTCCAAGTCGTGCATGGCATAGTTCCTATCATGTTCCATAATATTTTTGGAATCGTAACCAATGACATGTCCATTTTGTGTGAGGACTACCCAAGTTCTTCCTTACATGCATTTGTACATACAACAAAGCTTGCATTTGGGTTAAAAATCTTTAACACATGTGCACTAGTAAGTAATTCCTTCAACATATTAAAACTCTCTTCACACTTAGGTGTCCATTCAAATTTAGTTCCCTTATTTTGCAAAGAAGTGATGGGATGAACAATCTTAGAGATCCCTACTATGAACCTTCTGTAGTAGCCAGCTAATCCCATAAAAGATCTGACTTCTGAAACATTTCTGGGTGTTGGCCATCCTCTAATGGCTTCAATCTTCTCTATATCTACTGCTATGCCATGCTCTGAAATAATGTGTCCCAAGTAATGGATCTTATTTTGATAAAAAGAACACTTACTTAGCTTGGCATACAACTGATGTTCTCTCAACACTTGCAATATCAGTCTTAAGTGATGTTCATGCTCCTCTTCAGAYTTGGAATAGACAAGTATGTCATCCAACAATACTATGACAAACTTATCCAATAATTTCTGAATATGCCATTCATTAAGCACATAAAGAAAACTGGTGCATTGGTCAGTCCAAATGGCACCACTACAAATTCATAATGCCTGTACCTGGTCTTGAAGGTTGTCTTATGAATGTCTTCTTCCTTGATCCTTACCTCATGGTATCCTGACCTCAGGTCAATCTTCAAAAATATCTTTGCTCCTCTTAGCTGATCAAAGAGGTCATCAATTATGGGTAAAGGATACTCGTTCTTTATAGTATACTTGTTCAGTTGTTGAAATTCAATAACCAGCCTCAAGGTTCCATCCTTCTTTTTGAAAAAAAGTACTGGTGCTCCCCAAGGTGAAACACTTGGACGTATGTACCCTTTCTTCAACAATTCCTCCAACTGCATTTGTAATTCTTTTAACTCTGGTGTTCTCATTCTGTAAGGTGTTTTTGACACCGGGGTGGCTCCAGGCACTAAATCAATTGAGAAATATACCTACCTTCTTGGTGGAAACCCTGGTATATCTTGGAATACATCTTCAAATTTCTGTAGTACCGAGAAATATTCAAGGCTTGGCCCCTTCGTATTTTCTGGCTCTTCCACATGAGTTGCATACAATTGACATCCTTTTCTAAAACATCTCTTCAACTGTAAGGCTGAAATCTCCCTTATAGAGATGGATCTTGGAACTCCTTTCACATTGCTTTGTTTTCCATATCCATCAAGACATGTAAATATCTTGCTATGACAATCTAGGAAAACTTGATGCTTGTCCAACCAATCCATTCCAATTAGAATATCATAAGACCCCAAGGGTATGATATCCAGATCAACACTAGTATTCACACCACTAAGACTTATGGAACAACTTTTGACCATATCATGGATTCTCCTTTTGGTTCCAGTGGCTAACTGAACCAAACTTGATTTTCCAAGCTTACTTTTCTCCAAATGTAATCTATCCACTATTTTAGGATCAATGTAATAATGAATTGCTCCTGAATAAATTAAAATAGCAACAAGATGATTTATGATATTACATTCCACCTTGATCATATTGGACTGGTACTATACTTGTTGATCATCTAAATATGCATAAATCCTTCCCATATCTTCAACTAGTGTAGCCTCTTGTACATTGTGCATAGTCTTTACTCTGTCCTTTTTGTGTGGGAAATCCTTGTACATGTGATCTACCTTGCATCCCCAACATTGGATTGTTGGTCTTCCCCTTTTCCCCAAGGAGTCTTCTTTCTTGGTTTCACCCTTGGCATACTGATATTGATGATTTCTATTAGGCTCATTCCTATTGAAGGGAGGTTTGAATCCTTTCCTCTTCTGATTAGACTTCTCCTTCTTTTTATCCTTCCAAGATTTCTGCAGGGATTCTCTTCCCTGGCCTTGATCGTACATGTATTTAGCCTTCTTGATGGCCTCAGTCAACGTCTTGGGCTCATCATACCTAATATTTTGTTTATAAAGGTTGGAAGTCCACTTAGAAATTGTTGTATTTTCACCTTCTCATCATCAATGAACCTGACATATTTTAACAATCCCAAGAACTTCTTCTCATATTCTGCCATAGTCATGCTTCCCAGCCTTAGTTCAAAGAACTCTTGCATTTTCTTGTCATAGAAATGATTTGAGAGGTACTCCTTCTAGAAGCACTTCTTCAACTTCTTCCAAGTGATCCTACTCTCATTAATATGTTCAACTTGCTTCAATTGATCCCACCACATTACAAATTTCACCTGTAAATGGTAGGTGGCAATTATGGCTTCTAGGTTTGATAAATAGTTATGCAATTGAAAATATCTCTTGAGTCCAAGAAACCATGCCTCGACATCATCTTCCCTTTATTTTTCACCATCAAAGGAGGGTGGATTAAGCTTCCTCGGTTCTCCTTGAAAACTATTCACTTCATGTCTCCTTCTTTGGTGCCTAACAGGAGACACCTCTGGACTGCTTATTGTTGATACTGAGAGGGGGGTGAATCAATATCAAGTACAATTTAAAACCTTTTTCAACTTATACTTAAACCATTCAATTATATCCAATGAGCAATGAACAATAGTATAAGAGTTACACCAATACACCACAATACACCATGCACAATATATGAGAAATAATCAACAGGTTTTGTTCAAGGGAAGTAATGACTTCCAAAGGTAGCTACAGCTTCCAAATGTAAAGGGAGGGATAAACCTCCAAGAGGAAGATACAATCCTCCAATATAAAGAGAGATTTGAACTCTCTATCCTTGCCCCTTCCTTCCACCCAAGAATATATGAGAGATAATAAAACTTTATTC
>JASDQU010245304.1:121554-132519 GCA_032191745.1 Picea mariana | reverse complement strand
CCAACTTGTACAGCATGCCCCGCGCTCAATATTTAACATCTGATTCTGAAACTCGCACACACGAAACTGAAGTCTGTACTATTTTCAATGGAAGTGGGCCCACTGCATTTGGAGTCTGTATGAAAAATTTATGACTGTTTTACCCATAACACTTTTTTTTTTACTAGTTTCAGGACTGGTCACAAACCCTATATTCCACAGAGTGTATCTCCATAATTATAGTGAATCAAGAGCTGAAATTTTTACCATACGTACCTTTATATGTATTCTCAATACCATAGCGATTTAACCATCTGAATCGTTCTAGAAAAAAATTTATAGAAAAAATGGTAAGATGACCTGAAAATAACATACCTTAGAACACATCACTAAAAGACTTCATCCTCCCTTGAAATCCGGCCTTCTTTTTCTTCTTCTTCCCTCTGAAATTCGACTTGTATCAAATGAATGTATAATGATGTTTATTTATACCATTTATTTCACTTCCTTTTAACATTAGGGCCGACCTGACACTTTCTTATTTTGTAATTCTTTTCTTTAATTATCTTCAGGGCCTACATGTACAATTCACTTTGTCATCTTCAAAAATTTATTTCTCCTCGACCATGAGGATCCACGTGACGTGCCACATACCAGTGGAAACAACATGATGTATACTATCCATCCATGGGTGTTGTATCTGCATGTGCATTTTCCTTCATGTCCAAATAACTTCATCAATCTTGTGGTCCAAAACCCATAACTAGGGTTGACATCAATGACAACAACCAATCTTCCAACAATGAATCTTCCGATGCATAAAAAATTATGGCTGAGTAAGGAGGTGAGTGGTGTCTATGATTTCTGATGGCACTTCTCGAATAACCATCTCTTCCATGATCCTCTTTTCTTTCACAAAACTTGTCTTCTTCATATTGTTTTGAGTTTGATCCCCTCTTTGTTTGCCTCTGCAACTGATTTAAACTCTGCAACACTCAAGCATTTATCTGACTTTTCTCTCACATCAACCTCTCATTGTATGCTTTGTAGCTTCTCACTTCAATTTTTAGGCTTCTTACAGTTTCTATTAATGTTTCTTGGTCTCCTATTCCCTTACGTCCATTGGATTCTATCTCTGCATTACCCACCCTGGTATTATGGCTTTTGACCTCCTTATCATGTTTGGAGGCTCCCTCTCCTTCCTTCATTTCTTGAATACGCATTTTGAGATGATGTGTTTAAACCCCTTAATTCTGCAAAATGTGCAAGTGACCATTTTGTTATAATTAAGAATATGATAAACATAATTTGCCAAACCATGTTACAGGTCGTTTTTCTTCTTAATTCATGAAGAACATATATGTATCAATATGCATCATATAACACATCCGTGTTATCTTTTGGTCGATACATAATTCAATTATGCACATGAACTTCTTTCAAACCACCTTCCCAAGTCACCACGACTCGAAACCGTGGGATAAATCCTTCCTTAACACTTTTCTATCTTGAAAACAACAATTCGGCCATTAGCCCTTCTTCCCTCAGCTCTCAACTGCATGTGACCACAGTCATGACCCTGCACTTAGTTGAAAAAGCGCTTATCCAGAGTTGCGGGACTTTGAAACTTCAGAGGTTCTCTCAACTCCAACTTCTAATCTTGCGGAGCGACGAATTTATGAATACTTGAAGGACACATTGATCGACGGTCCTCATTCACTGTTTAGATCTACGGTCAATAGGAGCTCCGAGACTCCGGCTTCGGGAGTTCCAGACTACCCACACTCTCCATCCTCCTAGAGTGCCAAGTCTCCGGACTACGAGATTTGTTGTTGCATGTATTCTAGAATCAATGGTCGATATGTACTCCATCCTTCGAGCCTTTGGGAGTTCTCGACCCAACGCAAGCTGTCACATATTTTTCCTCCGGAGTGCCCAATCTTTGGATTGCACAATCTATCGCCACGTAGAGAAATATTGGAAGCAGACATGTGGCCCAATCAAGCGAGTGGTAGGTGTCACATTCTAACTGACATTTAAATCTTCCATAGGTTCAAATTGTACTGACACGTGGCACACATCCCATGTTTCCACATCATCCCAGGTGACAACAGTGAGCAATGTCTCTTCTGGATTTTGGGCTTCGAATGATTTCACATCAGCACACTCCACTTCTCTTGAACATTGAACTTCCGAACTAGCCGATCTGCCGACACAGGTCTTCCTTAACGGATGGTCCAGATCAAATCTGGACTTCGGGCTTCGAGATATTTTCATGCATGCAACATGAGGGCTCACTTCTCCCAGAGTTCTGATCCTTCGAACCACCACACGATCTACGACTCACATTCTCTCGCGCGCAAATCTAACAGCTGAGACTTAAACCTATTCGGCCTTTTGTTTCGCCTTCATAAAAAGACCCTTGTTCACCTACCCTCTGATCCAACGATCCTAGATCTCTCTTAATCCCACAATGGTGATCGCTCCCGAATTCGAAAGGGGAGGTCATGATCCTTCGATCCCTTACAAAGGATCTCTGACGTTCTATCTCCTGCATAGATTCTGCAACGCCATTCCTCTTGATCTTTTCAACTTGAAGGTCAGAATTCGATCTCAACTCTGAGACTCTAACCAACAAACCCGACCCATATCGACTTGGTGTTTCAACTAGAAGCTCTGATACCAATCTGTAACCTACCCAACCACCCAAAGGTCAGGGTACGCTATCTTCAAGCCCACCCTTGGACGAATTTCTCTTACCGATACCTTTTTAAATTAATAAGGATGCATAAAATAAAATATCTAGCATCATGCACAACGATAACTAACAAGCATGCATATTCTAAAGATTCAATTAAAAGATAAATAAATACACAAGGAAATACATTCATATACAGGTAAATAATACCATAACAGAGAGCACTTATCTTTATAAAAGAAGACACCAAATGGCTGCAGACCAAGGACGTTCCACCCAACCGTAGACACTACTGCTCCAAATATGAACAACAGTGTCACCCTCGAGCCAGGGCTATGAATTCACAAGGACGGTTCTAGAGTGTTAGTTGGATTCCCGAACCAGTCAACACTCGAGCTCTCATAGGCTTTCCCAACGCTCACAAAAATCCAAGTACCTAGTTCACTTCTACCCATCTTGCACCACCCAAGAGAATGGACCTCCACCCTTCTCTTCCACGCAATCCCTCAGGAATTCCTTCTCCTTCCAGGGCTCTAGTGCAATTGGTCCATAATATCCATGCCTAAACTCTCAAGACTCACAAAGGTGAACAAACTGGACACAGGCCAATGCATATAAGACATGTAGGCCTCAAGTCATGGCTGGATTACACCAACAACCTCTACATCCAACGATACCATGGTTGATCTTCAACAATTCGTTTTCCTTTCCCCAAGCCAAGACACAGATGAGGAAGATGGACGAGTGACATAAATGAATGGAGTGAGATCTCCACCACAGGTGATAAACAGTGAAAAATCAGTGAATGGATGTGTGAGGGAAATAATGGAATGAAAGAAGAAGTGAAGGAGAAAACAATCCAACCCCCCAATCAGACCAGGAATGGGTTTAAGTATTTTTGTGTGGAATCAAGAACCTCCTGGCCTACCCCAAGAATATCATGTAACTGATCCACTCCCTTAGACAAAAGGGTAATTAAAATAAGAATAAACATTTAGCTCCTCAAGCCCCCTCTCTTGTGGAATCATAGCCCCCTATAACTCTAGTCCTTGTTTGTCTAGCAACCAATGATGTATTTATTATTAATAGTGATCAACACATTACATTTCTTGGGCACACTGGCCTTTTAATAATTGTTTGGGCACTCTGGCCTCTCAACATTGTAACAATACATTATTTAAAATGGGGCTCAAAACCCAGGGTGTTACACATGCCCATAAGGGGTTTGCATCAAGTGGTATCAAAGTAGGAATAATCTCTATGTAAAGAAATATTTAGAACTATGTTGTCGAGGAGACGCAAGGAGAGACCTATAGTCAATGAAGCTATAGAGGAGGAAATGAGAAAACTTCGTGCAAGGTTGGATGCCATGGAAACAACACAAAGGAGAGCACCATAAGAAGTTATGTTAGTGATGATGAAAGTGAAAATCTAGAAGAGGAAGAAGATGTAGGATAACAAGAAGCAAAGGAGAGATTGATGAGAGATGTTGTCAAGCTAGGAACTAGAGCAAAGATAGAAATTCCAATGTATGAAGGAAATTTGAATGTAGAAGCATTCCTTGGTTGGATAAGTGCTTTAGACAAGTAATTTGATTATGAGCATATTGATTATGAGAAGAAAATAAAGCATGCGGTGACCGGGTTGAAGGAAAATGCAACTTTATTGTGGGACGAGTTGCAGGCCGATAGAAGGAGAAAAGGTAAGTAAAATATTAAGATCTAGGATAGAATGGTAGCTAAGCTTAAGGATAAATTCATACCCAAGGATTATTAGTTGAATTTGTTTAGAAGGTTGCAGAATATTAGACAAAAAGTTTTTTTGGTGAAGGAGTATACTAAAGAATTTTATAAGTTGAATATAAGAGAAGGACACAGGGAAAATGATGAAGAGAAAGTTTCTAGGTATATTAATGGATTGAGGTATGATATACAGGATGAGATTAGTATGATAATGATGAGGAATATAGAGGATTCTTATCAGGTATCCCTGAGGGTAGAAGAAAAATTGGTAAGAAAGCAGAGTTAGAGGAACAAGGGAAAGATTCCTAACAGAGGAAAAGGAACCACCCAAGAAAAGTTCCAGAGATTCGGGGGGGAATCTGGAGGATCTACTAGTGAGACAGATAGAGGAGGAATTTCTAGAGGAGGATACTCTATAGGAAGAAATCATTTTCCAAGAGGTAGAGGAAGATGAAAAGGAGGAGAAGTCAAGTGTTATGCTTGTGGGAAAACATGGCACATGTCTTGGGAATGTATTGAAAATAAGAATGCAGGAGATGAAATATGAAGCAACTGAAGAGGGAAGATCACTCATGATGAGGAAATCTCTTATGAAGCCAAAAAAAGAAGTTTGAGAGCCAGTCCAAAGAAATAGTTTATTCACAACTTCTTGCAAGACCAAAGATAGAGCATGCAAGGTGATCATAGACAGTGGGAGCACTGATAATTTAGTATCCATGGGGATGGTGGAAAACATAAAGTTGGAGATGATAGCACATTCGAGTCTGTACAGGGTTTCATGGTTGCAAAAAGGACATCAAGTTATGGTAAGTAGATAATGTAAAGTTGAGTTTAAAATTGTTAATTATAAGGATGAAGTTTTATGTGATGTCATACCTATGGATGTTTGTCATGTTCTATTAGGGAGACATTGGCAATATGACATAAATGTTTTACATGATGGGAGGAAGAATACTTATAACCTTGATAAAAATGGGTGTAAACATATGTTGTTACCATTAGAAGATAAGGGAGTCAAAGAGGAGGCTAGTCCTAGTATACTTCTCATGAGTGGGAAGGAGCTCTTTAAAGAAGTAAAGAAAGATGAGGAAATGCAGTTTGTTTTTATAGGTAAGCTATTGCATCAACCATTTCCTATTCCACACAGGATTGCATCAACCATTGCCTATTCTACACAGGATTGCATCAACCATTGCCTATTCCAGAGAGGCCATGGGATGCTATAAGTATGGATTTTGTTTTGGGATTGCCAAGAACCCAGAGGGGAAATGATTAAATATTTGGTGTAGTTTACATGTTTTCAAATATGGCACATTCCATACCATTTCACAAAACAAGTGATGCTACTCACATAGAAAAAAAAATTCAAAGATATTGTGAGATTACATGGGTTACCCAGGAGTATAGTCTCAGACAGAGACACAAAATTTGTGGGACACTTTTGGAAGAATTTGTGGAAGAAGCTAGGGACAAATTTGTCTTTTAGTTCATCGTATCACCCTTAGACAGATGGAAAAACTGAGGTGGTGAATAGAACCTTAGGGAATCTACTAAGAAGTTTGGTAACTAAACATAACAGTCAGTGGGATAAATTATTTCCTCAAGTGGAGTTTTCATATAATGACTCACCAAACATAAGTATTGGTAAGAGTCCATTCCAAATAATATATGGAATGCATTCAAGAGGAATTTCAGAATTGAGAGATTTGGGGCAAGCTGAATTTTGAAGTGCAGGGATAGATGATTTTGTTGCAGAAATACAAAAGTTGCATGAACAAATCAAAGGACAACTACAGGATAGCAGGAGATACAAGAAAAGAATAGATCAGAGAAGAAAAGAGGTGAATTTTGAGGTTGGAGACAAAGTCTTGGCACATATGAGGAAGGAAATATTTCTAAGAGGGAAATATAATAAACTGAAGATGAAGAAGATAGGACATTGTAAAATCCTCAGAAAATTTGTTGCAAATGCTTATGAGACTGAAGTGCCAGAGGAAATTGGAATTTCACCAATATTTAATGTAGCATATTTATATCCTTGCAAGACGGATGATACAAGAGGGAAACATGATCAAGAGGATATTCAGTGGAATTGACAGATGCCCATAGCAGAGAATCCTCATATAGAAAACATTTTGGATCAAAGAATTGCTAAGAGAACCACAAGTAAAATTTATTATGAATATCTAGTCAAATGGAAGAATCATCTGACAGAAGATGTCAGTTGGATAAGTGAATAAGAAATCCAGAAGCATGGAAAAGAAGTAGAGGATTTGATGGACATGATTCCATGAATATTTTTTCCAGAGGAGTATGATGCAGGAGCGTCACCGTCATCATTTAATGAGGCACAATGGAAGATGACTCAACATCCAACGCAACACATTGCAATTGGTATGGATCCCAAGGAGGGCACATCACTTTAATTTTGACGCCTTTGTAATTAAGGATCCCATGAGATCTTTAGGCTAGAGATATTGTATTTTCTCCAAGAGATTGTAATTGTCTTTAATGCATGTAGGATTGTAGATATTTTGAGCGTCGACTCATATATAAGATTGTAAATGTTCATTTACTATAATAAGCTTATTGGTAGGATGTTTTTAATTGTGATGTGAAATCATTAGAATAATCTGGAGGGAAGAGTTGAGAAGCCCCTTCATGTATAAATCAATGTAATCTATTCTCGGGAGTTTTGAAGTTTGTGTTGTTGTTGAAGGTTGTCAAAACTCTTGTAAAAAGTATTATTGAAGAAATATAGGAGAATAGAATTGCTCACACATATTTGTGACTATGAAATTGTTTATCTCTGAGTAATTGGATAAATATTGTGTTTTTATCTATGTGTATGAATGTGTATCTCAATATTTTTAGTGAATGAGTCCTTGATTTAGTTATAAGTTTCAATTGTTTCTCTTCTGAGAATTTTAGTGCAAAGAGTGTGTAGTGCCAACACAAGGTGTACGGAGGCCGAACCTCTTATAGGTTTAGAAGCTCATGAGAGATAGTGTAAGTTTACACTAAGTGAGTGAAAGGGGTGTGCCTACACTCAGAGTAGTGTAAAATATCAAAGGGGAGACGAAGTGAAAATAGTGCATAGAGACAACACTTCATTAAGTGTTGATAAAGCTCAGGAGAGATAGTGTAAGAAGTGCGCAGGTGAATTTTTCAAGTCTAAGCTTAAGAGAGAAGTGAAAAGTGTGCATGAGAGTTTGATTCATCCAAGTGAGGAAGCTCAAGGAGGGATAGAGAGAGTGAGCCCCCAAGAGGATAAATCCCTTTGATTTAAGGTCGAGTGGACGAGATCAATTCGAGAAGAGTCATAACCCCTCATAGTCATTTGATCAATAAGAAGGAGTGTGATTTATAAACCCCAAGTTCTTCAGACTTCGTTGCTCCGACATATTTGAGTTGTTTGTTGCAAGAGAGACCTGAAGCTCCCCCAAAGTCCCAAATTCTGGAGTGGAGTGGAGAATCCCCCGAAGTCTGAAGTTAATATCGATCACCCATTGATGGGTAAATGTCGACCATAGATTTATGAGTTGTTTGAAATTCATCTATTCAAAAGGTTTTGGGTGATAAGTTGTGTGGCATGGAAACTTCTTGAACCTTGGAGCCCTGGAGTATTTCTTAGTCGTAGATCACGCAAGGATTTTGGACCGTTGATCCCTGAACTCTTTGAGAGTTCGACGATTCTGATATTTGGGAGAAGTGTGTTGTGGAGGTTGAAGCAGAGAAACTCTTGAAGCCCAGAGTTTTGGAGCGTTGGAATAAACGCTTCCAATATAAGCCCAAGGTTTTAAGCCCTAGGTCACAAGTATGACCCAAGAGTAGAAAAAGGACCATCACAAATACGAACTTTCGTGCATTTGAAGGAAGGAAAAGGTGTGTGGTAAGAGTTTAAGGGTTCTGTAAGAATCCATGAGCTACTTCATCTCCTGTGTAATTCGATCCTATATCGGGAGGTCGCGCAAGCCCATATGGGGTTTACATCATTAGCTAACATGGACTTTTAAACATTCATTAAATTTTAAGTGTTTGTAAAATGCTAGTAAATTGTAAATATGTTTTTTTATTGAAATTAAAACATTCAATATAGCACTTGTGTATAGATGCATAAGAATAATGGACAATGACCAATGAGAATGTCAGAAAGAAACTTGTTTTAGGAAAGTAATAAACAAATGAACTTGTTCTCATTGTGTTGTAGGAAATAGGAACTTGTTCTCATTGTTCTCATTGTGTTGTTAACCAAACATGATTTTCATTATTGTGTTGATGTTAGTAAATGTTGACTATGTGTCGATGAAACATCATTAAATTGACCTCTCATGACAAAATCCTTGTTCTGTGTATCGTAAGTTTGATTTCTCTTATTCGACAAGTATAACTTTGGTAATGCAACAACACTTTCTCCATGTTAAGTTGATGTTTTGTGTTGTCATTTTTGTAATCTATTCAACGTTTTAAATGTTGAATTAATGTAAAAAATGATCCTAAATCCAATAGAACGAGATTATCATGATCAACCTCCCCTTGATGTTGGCATGATTACTTCTTAGTGTTATCTCAATTTGATCTATCACCTTTTGATTTGTGTTGCTATTATTTTATGGACTTTAGACTTGTAGCTAGGGGAAATATGGCTATGGATGTTTTGGTTTAAGCTAGCTTGTGATTTTTTCATTCTAGTTTTTTGTTTATGCATGTAGAGGCTACTTTCACATCTCATTTTTTATTAAAAATGTGTATATTGTTTATTTTTATATTCAAAGGAAGCTTTAATAAAAAAAAATATTTTCTACTCTATAGAGTATTTATTATGTATGCAAGTTAAACTCATCATGATATTTTCGTGGATATATTATTTTTATAAATTCCCTCCCATTTGGAGATTTGTTGGCTTGATTTTTAGTGGTTGGGACAGGGTGTCGCAATGCGAACAATGTAGGTTCAAACCCAGATAGGTGTAGATACTTTCAGTGTGTTTGAGGGAAGGTGTTTCATCTCCCATAGTTGGTTTCCCTCCATCAACAAAGCACATTAACACGTCTGACAAACCAAATTGATTTAAGTGGACATTAATAATATTGTGTGTTTGTGTGTGTGTGTGTGGGTGGGTGGGTGGTTATGTGCATGTGTGTTTCTCTATGCTCACCAATGACATTCGTTCTATGCTTTGTTGTGATCAAAACCTTCGTTGCGACCTTAACCAGAACCAAAAAATGCCTAAGTGTTGAACCTTTGCACCCATACTTCAACCATTCCTCTCATGCATCTATACATTTCATACCCTAATTCCTACACTGGATGGGTAGCTAGTCCAACTATCACACACAAGTCTTGAGATGTACATCCTCATGTTGAAACCTAGTCATTTTTGTATGCGTCTTCATCACATGCTCAACCCAAAAACACCAAGGAAAGATCACACTTGTCGTTGTCTTTGTCCAACCTCGTTAAGATGTTCTTCTACAACAACCGAGTGTTGCAAAAATGAATCATTGTTCTCTTGAATTCTAACCCATTCACCATGTCGTTGTGCACTATCTCATCCAACTATCGATAAGTTGGGTGGTTGCTCCAACCATTTGAAGACCTACATGATGGCACAACTCCAAGTCGAATTGATCTCCTCCCATATGCAACTTGACTCTTCCATGCAACAACTCACTGAGGAAAACTTCTTTGCTCCATCGTGTTGTGATGTCACTTCAAAACAAAGTTTTCTTTTGAACTTCATTAACTTCATTTATGTTGTGAAAGTTGTTGTCACTTCCTTCTATCCTTGCAACCAACTCATCTCACGTCCAAGATATTTGAAACCTCAACGAGATCACTGCATGTCTACCACCCATGTGACCAACCAAATTCACTCTTTTTACTAAGGCCACAAACTGTAGGATCCACGAGGCTACCTTATCACTAATACTACCATTCCCTTCATGACACCAAGGTTTGTTTTGACAAGTTTTCCCAAGTCAAGTATGATCCTGGTTTCATTGGTCAACCTCCCAGCTTCTTCATAAACTATCCATGAAATGATCCAAGTGCACAAGTATCACACATCCAACAATCACTACCACACTAATTCATCGTTCGTGCTTAATTTCATCTTGTCTGTGTGATCCTTTGATATATATGATCCCACAAACTTCCTTCACAAGTGTTCTAACATGTTGTCCAAACGGTTCCAAGTGGAACAATCATTCCTTGATCATTCACAAGCATCATGAGAACGTCGTTCCTCTCCCATGTCCCATACCATGAGAAGGAGTGCATCACCTAATCCACTTAGTATGTGCTATGACCCATCTCAATTTTCTGTCAAAATTTCCCTTGGTTGACTCCTTGCTACCTCCATTCACTTCTGTTGATTAAGGTTGGTTGTCATTGATGTCAACCCTTGAAGAAAGACCCGTAGCACAAAGGTTTGGGTAATGGAACCAATAGTGTTTGATGTAAATATGACTCATTATTTTTTTTTCATGGTTGATAAGAAGTAAATATGGATGAACTCCAAAGTGGTCCCCTTATGGTGAAAGC
>JASDQU010245304.1:74451-104183 GCA_032191745.1 Picea mariana | reverse complement strand
CCTAACCCGCACATAGGTAGATCAATGTATTCAGATGTAATAAAGGTCAATATTAATAAGACCTTTCAATAAAATAGAATAAGGCGGATGTAAGAAGACCTAATAGAAGCTTCTGCTTCTAGAAGGATCTTCCTCTAGATGCTTCTCTTAATAGACATATTTAGTATAAATAAGATTTGAGGGTATGAAAACCCTAGCTTGGAGATTATTGTAACAGAGTGCTATTCGACTGGAGGTTTCCCCCTCGAAGAGGCCTATGAACATTGCTTTCTGAATCAAAGTGTTTTTCTATTGCTATTTTGTATATCATTTCTGTGTATTGTGAAGATTATGCTGGATATTTTACTGTTATTCTTCCATTTCTAGCATTTTATTTATGTTCTACATATTTCACATAACTGGTATCTTGCAGTAATGGTGATAAAAATCCAAGGACAATGTTTAGGATAATTCTCCAACATAAGGGTACTAGAATGGCCAATCCCCCTTTTCCAACATTTGAATCATATTGATACTATCAAAATTTGGTTAAGGTCATTGGTAACAAGAATTAGGGTTTATAGGTGTACAAAACCTGTAAAACCCACAAAGGAGCCCACAATTAATTCACATTTATTATTTTTTACAATTTTGTGAAGACACCCATGCCTTTCTTAAAGGAAACATGCAGGTACCTACACACTTCCCAAAGGAAGAACACACATATTAGGAAACAATCAATTTAACATATGTTTCATGTGGAACAAAGATACGAAATGGATACTATCTTGGCCAACAAGGCATCCATGGTTAGAGGTGACCAAATAAATCTATAACATTCCAGAAGCTATACAAAACATATTAATGGCATAAGATGTCCCACACAAAGACCAAATATTCGCTACATAAGTCTTTTGTATTTTTTCAAGGATTATGTAATGAATCTCAACTCTAAAAAGATTCACATAGGACCTAAGAACCTTATGTTATTTCCTTAACCATGGGTGACATAACACTATCATTCAATAGTCAAATGTTTACATTTCATTGTCATGCATCATGTGTATTGAGGGTTTGAGCCACTACAAAGGAAACATACAAAGAATATTTGTCTTATGACCAAGATATGGTACTGTCCATTTTGAGTTTTGGCATAAAAAATTTTCATATAGACTACACTACATTGCACAATATTATAATTCCTACACTCCTTGCAAACCATGTAACACCATTCAAAGACACATTCTTCAAATGAATTAGCTATACTATCGACGAACATTTTTTGTCGATAGTATAGCTAATTTGTCGCAAGATTATTTACATTCGTCTCACTTGCAATGATATCAAATGATGCTTGGATTCATTTCATATTTGGTTTATCAAATTGAAATTAAAATTTGATACTTTGCAAGCTAGTTGGACCTTGAGTCAAATACAAATATGAAATTTGGAATCATTAACATATCTACTAGAACATATGAAAAATAGTGTTTATGGTTTACAGGATGATATGATGATGGAAGGAATTAGTCATTGTGTGAGTGAAATTTGAGTCCAGAAACCCTCCCATATCGTTAAGGCATGCAAATAGTCTATCCATATCAAATTTCAATGCATACAGAAACAATTTGAAAAAATTTCAACGTTGGCCCCATTCACATGTCATTGTTGCCCACCTATAGTATTTTTATAGTGTTGATTAAGAAATCAACGAAAAAAATGGATTTTTCATCACAAATCTGAAATAGATACAATGTATAAACTAAAATAAAAATGAAGAAAGAATGACGAAAACGTAAAACTTGCGTCAACCAAATTGTGTACTTTGAAAGAAAATTAGGGTTTCTAGTTTACATGATGAATTCATGATGGAAGAAAGTGGGTGTGTGAGTCAAATTTGAGTACATAAAACCTCCCATATTGTTAAGGCATGTGAATAGTCTATCCATGACAAATTTCAGTGCATACAAAAACTGTTTAAAAAAATTTCAAAGTTGGCCCCATTCATAGATCATTGTTGCGAGTGTCTAGTCCTAGTTCAATTTTCGTTCCTTGTTCCTTGTTCCTTGTTCCATGTTTCTCTTTTGATTGACCATGGCGTATTCCCCAAGATCCATTATTTTTGTACAAAACATACTAATGGCATAAAATGTCCCACATAAAGACCAAATATCTGCTACATAAGTCTTTTGTCTTTTTTCAAGGACTATGTAACAAATCTCAATTAAAAGAAGATTCAAATAGAACCTAAGAACATTATTTTATTTCCTTAACCATGGGTGACATAACACTATCATTCAATAGTTAGATTGTTACATTTCATTGTCATGCATCATGTGTACTGAGGGCTTTCACCACCACAAAGGAAACATACAAAGAATATTTGTCTTATGACCAAGATATGGTAATATCCATTTTGAGGTTTGGCATAGAGATTGTACTATTTGTAGAAATTTCAATACAAATTAAGTATTTTCTGCGATTCCCCTGATCTAACAATTATATGCCACTCTTAAAAACAAAATCGCTTCTACTATTATTCTTGCAAAAATTAAACGACAATCACAAAGTGAAATATCAAGAACACATAACACATAAGTTTTACCAAGAAAGCCTAAAGATAAAAACCCTAGTATCATATATTATGTATATCATGCATCATGAAACAATCTCATACAAAACTCTAATCCAAGAGCTCTCAGTAAAATACACTCATCTCACACTATCATACAAAAATTGACAAATTCATGTGCCAATATTTTGTCTCCAAACAACTTGCCTCCTCTGTATAATCCCTGCAAATTAGGAATTCTCACAATGAATTACAAATTGCCTAGTTTGCACATATTCATGAATATATCCACTGCATGTGTGATTGCATGAGTGCACTTCACTCAAATACAACTGATAGCCAAACTGTCCCTTTCACCTATTATCTCAACTAGGTATCCACTAGATCTCACATGCATGTAGTTAACCATGGTGAATCTTCAGTTGCATGTGATTTCACTGATTTGAATTAATTAATAATTAATTCACTGAACTCTCACTAGTGTAAGTTTAGTTACAACTAGTAAAACTGGGATTAACTCACTTAACTGAGTTAAACTGCTTCACAACTCTCATAACTACACTTATAAATATATTACAACTTCAAGTCACCTCCATGTCTTACCAACCAACCTTTGAACTCAAATTTCCCATAGTTAACTGATTTTCCATTTCAATTAATTATTTCAAGTAATTATGAGATAAGATATTAATATTCATTGTCCAATTTATTTAAGGGAAAAGTAAAATAGACACATGTTTCTTGTTGACTTTTCAACACTCCCTCTCAACAAGAAAAGGATTATCCTTCACCCCAATCCTGTCTCTATGATATTCAAATTTTATCCTAGTGAGCACCTTCATCAGAATGTCTAGATCTTGATCTTCCGTAGGAATGTATTGAAGCAACATGATATTCCACTGCACACAATCTCTGAGATGATGATACCATATATATATATTCTTAGATCTATCATGAAACATAGGATTCATCGAGAGTTTAATGAAACTCTGATTATCACAATAAATCATTGTCGGATCTAAATGAGAACCAAACAAACCAGCCAAGATCTTTCTCATCTAGATAGCCTCACATGTAGCTTGACTCGCTGCCATGTATTCCACTTCTGCTGAACTAAGTTCCATAGATATTTATTTCCTTTTGTACCAAGAAACAACTGTAGATACGATCTGATACTAAAGACCCCCCCTGATGTTCTCTTTCTGTCTGTTGGGCTGCCCGCCCACTCTACATCCGTGAATCCATGAAACTTCACCTCATCCATCTATTTGTACAATAATCCATACTCAGATGTTCCCTTTAGATATCTCAGAACATGCTTACCCACCTTCCAAAAGATTTTGGTAGGCTTAACCATCGCTTGACTTAGTTGGTTAACCACATAGAAAATGTTTGATCTCGTGTTCACTAAATACATTAGCAAACCTACTAACTATCGATAGAAAGTAGCATCCACTACCTCTCCAGAAGTAGCATCCTCTTTCCTCCAGTTTCCTGGAAGAGGAGTATCCATGGGTTTCCATCCCTCAATGTGAAACTTACCCAGTATCTCCCTTGCATACTTTCCTTAAGACACAAAAAGTTCACCATCTCACTGCCATATTTCCAATCCAAGGAAATAATGAAGAAGCCCAAATCCTTCATTTCAAACTCTTTTTCAAGGTCATCTTTGCATGAGTGTATCAACTACTCATCACTAGTTAGTATTAAATCATCAACATAAAGAACAATGATTAAGAGCTTACCCTCCACCAAAATTTGGTACAGGTTTGCATCCGCTTCACTTTTGGTGAAGCCCAATCTGGTGAAATAGTTGTCTATCTAAGTGTACCAAGCACGGGGTGCTTGTTTCAGCCCATACAATGCTCTCTTGAGTTTTCATACAAGCGACTCCCTATCAAAGGTCTCAAAACCTTCTGGTTGTTCAATGTGCACTTATTCCTCAATGATCCTGTTGAGGAATGTAGTTTTTACATCCATCTGATGAATGTGCCAACCCATATGCGATGAGAGTGAAAGGATGGATCTTATGGAAGATTACCTTGTGACAGGTGCAAAGGTCTCATCATAATATATTCCCTCAATCTGTGAGAAGACCCAGGCCATAAACCTAGCCTTGTATTTCTCCACACTACCATCAGCAACTTCCTTTACCTTGTAGATCCATATCGAACCTACCACTGATTTGTCGACCTGTCTTGGGAAAATTTACCATGCACTGTTTTTGAAAATGGAGTCATACTCCTCTACCATAGCATCAACCTGAATGGGATCTCGCACTGCTTCCTGAAAGGAAGATGGTTTAGTCACAATACATTTCCTCATGAGAGCCATGTATCCAGTAAATCAATCAGGAGACTGTCTTTGCCTGTGTTGTGAAGTAGGGGCTCCTACATTCTATGTAACATCTAGTCTCAATCTTTCATCTTCTGTGGTGCACTTTCTGCCATTTCTGATGGATGGCTCTACTTGATTGGTTTCCTCCACTCCATGAACCTCTTCATGTGGTTGATCCACATCTTGAGACTCATCTTTGGGAACCAACAGTTCCTCTTTTGCATGCAAGTCTAGCTCCCTCTCAAGCGACAACCACATGGCTTTCCCCTCATCAAATTTTATATCCTGTCACATAACAATCATCTTACTGATAGGAAAATACACATGATAATTATGGGGTGTTTCTATGTACCCCAAAAA
Source organism: Picea mariana (assembly GCA_032191745.1). Lineage (NCBI taxonomy): Eukaryota > Viridiplantae > Streptophyta > Pinopsida > Pinales > Pinaceae > Picea > Picea mariana. The sequence continues at coordinate 98,935 of JASDQU010245304.1, read as the reverse complement.
TATACCAACTTCAACAGTTAGTTCCATATTCTGCCTGGAATCCTTGATCACATGCACATAAACAGATGAGCCAAAAATCTTAAAATGAGAGACATCAGGTTTCTTACCAGTGAAATCTTCTTTAGGTGTACTCATGCCAAGTATTCTATGAGGACAATGGTTTTTCAAATAAACCACAGTATTGCATGCTTCTTCCCACAAATGCATTGGTAGGCTCTGATCATGCAACATCGCTCTGATGCACCCACGATTGTTATGTTCTTCCTCTCCATGACCCCATTTTCCTATGGTTTATGAGGCACTATGAGTTATCTTCGAGTTCCTTCTCTGTTGTAGAAGTCTTTGAATTTTTTAGAGATGTATTCTCCACCATTATCACTCTTTAGAGCCTTCACTTGCTTCCCCGACTCTTTCTCTAGCAATGCTTTAAACTCACAAAACATTGAGAATGTTTGATCCTTCTTCTGCATGGAGAATATCCATCATTTATGAGAAAAGTCATAAAAAAAAATAAAAATAATACCTATGTTTTGTTTTTGAAGCAACCAAGAATGGTCCACACACGTTTGTTTGAATTCTCTATGGGATCACCAAAGCATGGTTCTCCTTTTCATGATAGGTACACTTTACATACTTCCCTAGGGTGCACCCCTTGCACTGATCTAACTGAGCAAGTGTTCCCATTGGAAGTCCAATAGATATTTTTTTTCATGATATTTAAGGCTCCATGATGAAGATGGCCCAGTCACCCGTGCCATAATTCTCCCTCATCCTAGCTCAACACTTTTTCTGCCTTGCCCATCATGGCACCACAATCATCTACCTCAAGCATGTAGATATTATTAACTTGAATCCCTATATTCTTGACTCGACCCATTTCTTTATGTCATGGGAAATCTTCTCCATCACTAAAAACAATGTCATAGCCTCTGTCTTCTAACATTGGGACTAATACCAGGTTTTTATTTAGACTTGGAACATGCATAACATTTTTCAATTGAAATGGTTTACCTGACTCCTTTTAAAAGGTAATGGTACCAATTTTAGTCGCACTGTACTATCCATCATCACCCATCTCAATATGCATTCTAATATCTTTCTCCTCCAAGTCACTGAAAGACTCTTTATCTCCCGTCATGTGGTAGGAAGCACCACTATCCAAATACCACACTGATCTTGATGCACTTGAAGACATGCATTTGATCAAAGAGAAGTCAAGTTCAAATTGCGAGACAAGAGCCTCATCATTTTCATCGCTAGCAACCGTCTTGTTCTTCCTCTTCTGCAGACAGTTAGTAGCGAGATGACCATGTTCATGACAGTGAAAACACTTCACTTTGGACAAATCCAACTTATTGACTTTAGACTCATATTTTGAATGGAATTTCTTCCCTTTCCCTTTCCTTTCCTTGGAATTCAAAGAACAATCCTCTTCATCATCATGCTTTGATGAAGATCCATCTCTGGTGTTCCACCTGAACTCCTCTTGCACTAGATCCAACCATAGTCGTTCCCAATCTGGCAATTTTTCCCTTCCATTGACAGAGTCTTGATAACTATGCCAACTCTTGGGAAGTCCTAGGAGAGCCAAGCTCACCAAAAAATCAGCAGCAACTGTTATTCCCACACTTCCAAGCTTATCCCTACATTGTAAAAACTTCATGAGATATTTTGGAATGGATTCACCCTTCTCCATATTGATATTCCTGAGTTTATCTTTGAGCACCAATTTCCTACAGTCGCTACTGTTTTGGAATAGATCCATCAAAGCTTTCCACATTGCACATGGTGTGGCTTTCCCATGGAGACTTGAGCCAATGTGGTATCGTACTCCCTCCAATAGAATCCTCCCCACCTTTGCCACTTTATTTTTCCATGCATCAATATTTGTAGTGTTTGTCGCATCCAGCTTAGCAACATATTTGTCAATGTATTCCTTCAAGCCATTGTCTTCGAGTATTGCCTCCATCCTGTCCTTCCAAGCAATGTAGTTTGAGCTTCCCTCGAGTGAAGGCTCCAACCTCAAGCCATTGCAAGCCATTTCGATCTTGAATCAACTGTAGCACCAAGAAATTCCTTCTGCAAATTCAAATTTTATCCAACCACAAACTCAACTATTGCAATCCTTCCTACCCTAGGAGGTTCACACTTGACCAGTTACCATCCTTAGGGAAGTTTTCACCCCACCTGTGTATAGCCTGTAAAAATGATGAGGAAGTTTTCACTGTAATGCACAGTGGGGTGAGGGAGGTTGTCACCTCTCCTTTGAGCAGCCTATGAGAATCCTAAGGAAGTTTGCACCTCTCCTTTGAGAAGCCTGTGAGAATCCTAAGGAAGTTCTCACCTCTCCTTTGAGTAGGGTGTGAGAAATTCTACTCTGAGAAATGTGCGAAGTTTTCAGTACCATGTTGTTGCACCCTCCTAGAGATGGGACCTGCAAAAATAATATTATTTTTGCACCTCACTTCCGTGGCTCCATGGCTCTGATACCATGTAGAAATTTCAATACAAATTAAGTATTTCCTGCAATTCTCCTGATCTAACAATTATATGCCACTGTTAAATAAAGAATCGCTTCTACTATTATTATTACTGAAATTAAACCATGGTCACAAAGTGAAATATCAAGAACACATAGCACAAAATTTTTATCGGGAAAGTGTAAAGCTAAAAATCCCACTATCATATATTTTGTATATCATGGATCATGAAAACATCTCATACAAAACTCTAATCCAAGAGCTCTCAGTACAATACAATCGTCTCACACTGTCATACAAAAATTGACAAATTCATGTGCCAATATTCTGTCTCCAAACAACGTCCCTCCTCTGCACAATCCCTGTAAATTAGGAATTCTCACAATGAATTACAAATTTCCTAGTTTTCACATGCTCATGAGCATATCCACAGCATGTGTGATTGCATGAATGCACTTCACTCAAATCACAACTGATAGCCAAACTATCCCTTTCACCTATTATCTCGACTGGGTCTCCATTGGATCTAGAATGCATGTAGTTAACCGTGGTGAATCTTCAGTTTCATATGAGTTCACTAATTTTAATTAATTAATAATTAATTCACTGAACTCTCACTAGTGTAAATTCAGTTACAACTAGTACAACTGGGCTTAACTCACTTAACTGAGTTAAACTACTTCAAATTTCTCATAACTACACTTATAACTCTGTTACAACTTCAAGTCGCCTCCATGTCTTACCAACCAACCTTTGAACTCAAATTTCCCATAGTTAACTGATTTTCCATTTCAATTAATTATTTCAAGTAGTTATGAGATAATAGATTAATATTTATTGTCCAGTTTATTTAAAGGAGAAGTAAATTAGACACATATTTCTTGTTGACTTTTCAACACTATTCATATAGACTACACTACATTGCACCATATTATAGTCCCTACACTCATTTCAAACCATGTAACACCATTCAAACACACATTCTTGCAATGAATTAACTATACTATCGATGAACTTTTTTCGTTGATAGTATAGCTAATTTGTCACAAGATTATTTACATTCGTCTCTCTTGCGATGATATCAAATGACGTTTTGATTCATTTCATATTTTTTTTATCAACTTGAAATTAAAATTTGATACTTTGCAAGCTAGTTGGACCTCAAGTCAAATACAAATATGAAATTTGGAATCATTAACATATCTACTAGAACATATGAAAAACAAGGTTTATGGTTTACATGATGATATAATGATGCAAGATATTAGTGGGTGTGTGAGTGAAATTTGAGTCTAGAAACCCTCCCATACCGTTAGGTCATGTGAATAGTCTATCCATGTCAAATTTCAATGCACATAGAAATAGTTTGAAAAAATTTCAATGTTGGCCCCATTCACATGTCATTGTTGCCCGCCTCTAGCATTTTTATGGTGTTGATTAAGAAATCAAAGAAAAAAGAGGTATTTTTCATCATAACTATGACACAGATACATTATATATATATTAATGTAGAATCTGAAATAAAAATGAAGAAAGGCTGGCGAAAACGTAAAACGTGCGTCAACCAAATTGTGTACTTTGAAAGAAAATTAGGTTTTATGGTTTACATGATGAATTGATGATGGAATAAAGTGGGTGTGTAAGTCAAATGTGAGTCCAAAAAACCTGCCATATCATTAAGGCATGTGAATAATCTATCCATGATGAATTTCAATGCATACAAAAACTATTTGAAAAACGTTCAACGTTGGCTCCATTCATAGGTCACTATTGTCGATGTCTAGTCCTAGTTCAATTTTTGTTCCTTGTTCCTTGTTCCTTGTTCCTAATTCCTTGTTCCTCATTCATTGGCCATGGTGTAGTCCCCAAGATCCATTATTTTTGTACAAAACATATTGAGGGCATAAAATGTCCCACACAAAGACCAAATATCCGCTACATAAGTCTTTTGTCTTTTTTCAAGGACTATGTAACAAATATCAATTATAAGAATATTAAATAGGACCTAAGAACATTATGTTATTTTATTAACCATGGGTGACATAACACTATCATTGAATAGTGAAATTGTTACATTTCATTGTCATGCATGATGTGTACTAAGGGCTTGAGACAACACAAAGGAAACATACAAAGAATATTTGTTTTATGAACAAGATATGGTACTATCCATTTTGAGGTTTGGCATAGAGATTTTTCATATAGAATAGACTACATTTCACCATATTATAATCCCTACACTCCTTGCAAACCATGTAACACCATTCAAACACGCATTCTTGCGACGAATTAGCTATACTATCAACATAATTTTTTCGTCGATAGTATAGCTAATTCGTCGAAAGATTATTGACATTAGTCTCTCTTGTGATGATATCAAATGAGGATTGGATTCATTTAATATTTTTTTATCAACTTGAAATTAAAATTTGATACTTTGAAAGCTTGTTGGACTTTGAGTCAAATACAAATATGAAATTTGGAATCATTAACATATCTACTAAAACATATGAAAAATAGTGTTTATGGTTTACATGATGATATGATTATGGAAGAAATTAGTGAGTGTGTGAGTGAAATTTGAGTCCATATACCCTCCCATATTGTTAAGGCATGCGAATATTCTATCCATGTCAAATTTCAATGCATACAGAAACAATTTGAAAAAAGTTCAACATTGGCCCTATTCACATGTCATTGTTTCCCGCCTCTAGTATTTTTATGGTGTTGATTAAGAAATAAATGAAAAAGAGGGATTTTTCATCACAACTATTAGACATATTCATTGTATATACATTAATTTAGAACCTGAAAGAAAAATTAAGAAAGACTGACGAAAACTTAAAACTTGCGTCAACCAAATTGTGTACTTTGAAAGAAAATTATGGTTTATGGTTTACATGATGAATTGATGATGGAATAAAGTGGGTTTGTGAGTCAAATTTGAGTCCCAAAAACCTCCCATATCCTTAAGGCATGAAAATAGTCTATCCATGAAAAATTTTAGTGCATACATAAACTGTTTGAAAAAAATTCAACGTTGGCCCCATTCACAGGTCATTGTTGCTGGTGTCTAGTCCTAGTTCAATTTTTGTTCCTTGTTCCTTGTTCCTTGTTCCTCATTCCATGTTACTTGTTCCTTGTTCCTTTTTACTCATTCACTGACCATGTTGTAATCCCTGAGATCCATTATTTTTTTACAAAACATACTAATGGCATAAAATGTCCCACACAAAGACCAAACATCTGCTACATAAGTCTTTTGTCTTTTTTCAAGGACTACGTAATGAATATCAATTCTAAGAAGATTCAAATAGGAACTAAGAACCATATTTTATTTCCTTAACCATGGGTGACATAACACTATCACTCAATAGTCAAATTTTTACATTTCATTGTCATGCGTCACGTGTATTGAGGGCTTCAGCCACCACAAAGGAAACATACAAAGAATATTTGTCTTATGAACAAGATATGGTACGATCCATTTTGAGGTTTGGAATAGATATTGTTCATATATAATACACTACATTTCAACATATTATAATCCATACCCTCCTTGCAAACCATGTAACACCATTCAAGGACACATTCTTGCGATGAATTATCTATACTATCGACAAACGTTTTCCGCCAATAGTATAGATAATTTGTCACAAGATTATTTACATTTGTCTCTCTTGCGACGATAAAAAATGATGCTTGGATTCATTTCATATTTGGTTTATCAAATTGAAATTAAAATTTGATACTTTGCAAGCTAGTTGGACCTTGAGTCCAATATAAATATGAAATTTGGAATCATTAACATATCTACTAGAACATATGGAAAATAGGGTTTATGGTTTACATGATGATATGATGATGGAATATATTAGTGGGTGTGTGAGTGAAATTTGAGTCTAGAAACCCTCTCATATCGTTAATTCATGCAAATAGTCTATCCATGTCAAATTTCAATGCATACATAAATAGTTTGAAACAATTTCAACATTGGCCCCATTCACATGTCACTATTGCCCTCCTCTAGTATTTTTATGGTGTTGATTAAGAAATCAATGAAAAAGAGGGATTTTTCATAACAAATGTGACATAGATACATTGTATATACATTAATGTAGAACTTGGAAGAAAAATGAAGAAAGACTGACGAAAACTTAAAACTCGCATCAACCAAATTGTGTACTTTGAAAGAAAATTAGGGTTTCAACCAAAATTCTATAGAAATGAAAAACATGTTTATCGAAACTCCATTGATGCAATAATATGAAAACAATATTGATGAAATATTATACAATCATGATGATATAAAAATGATAAATCTTCTCTTGGTTTAAAGAATAATTTATCCTCTATTGAACAAGGCCAACCACGTGAAGGTGGAAGCTAATATGGCCCCTCCCCTCCCCCTCACATAACTCTCAATTGATCCCCAAAACCCAATATAGAAAATATAAAATAATTGAAGGAAAAATCCTATTAATATTCATGCATAGAAACTACAAAAACAAAAATTAATGAAGGTACATGAAATTGTCTGTTTCTAAATGATATTTTTACTCTACCACGTACTTTAGTATATTGGAAAATATTTTCAGGTTTCACATAATCATTAAGCAACATGTAACATAGGATATAAAAACATCGCATAAAACTTAAAAACATGTAATTAACGCATGATATTATAAGTAAATTATTTTAAGATAATAATTCATACAAATTAAAATATTATATAGTCATGTACCTAATCCAACCTCAACATCTATGTAATCATCCTTATTTTGTATCTTGATCTTCTTCATCGAACTCAACATCTATATCATCATCCAGTTCAGAAATGGTGTTGAAAGGATTGATGATATCATCATCGTCATCATCATCAATGTCATTTTCGAGCATATTTTCATCAACATCATCATCAAGAATTGCAATATTGTGTCCTACGCCTCGATCATGATTTTTTTTGTCTTCTTCATCTGTCGACCATGCATGATTTTTTGGCCCTTTCTGATCTTTTGAATCATATTATTGATCTTCAATATCATCTTCTTCCTGTAAATGAGTATAATTAATTTTCCTTCCTCTTGGTTCATATCTAAAAACAAATGACCAATTCCTCTCACCTCGAGCATTTGAGTAAAAGACCTGTTCACATTGGCTTTGAAAAACATAGCAATCATGTCCTATGTCAAACACCATTTTTTTAACCATTGGAAATCTATTGGCATGTTTAATAACAATTCTTTCCTCATTGCGTTCATGCATTTGTAACCTATACCATTTGACATCGAACAAAACTATTTTGAAGGAATTAAAGTCACACTCAAGTATATCATTTAAATACTCATAGTATCTATTTTCAGATTCTCGGGGATGTCTTTCACTCCTATAGGAAACATTAGTGACCTGGAATACTACATTTATCCCACTATCATAATTTTTCTTGGTTTCATCCAATTTTTTGATGCGAAATTTATGACCATTGCACCACATATGTTTGTGGTGTTTCAACTTCAATTTTCCAGATATGTAAAAGATGCATTGTCAATTAATAATTTAACGTATATATTTACATAACTTCGAAAGTATATGAAAAATACAGTACACATGTAGTCACATTAATATAATATAAAATAACTGAATAAAATGGGTGAATTTTCTTACCTGCCCATCTTTCAAACCATATGTTAAATCAATTTCTCTTTTTGTAACATTGGCATATTCGTTACGACGAGCTTCTCTAACCAATTCAGACAGTCGTTGCCATGATAACCTACCTACATTATGTTGTTTACATCTTTCAATCCATATATTCATCCAATGAAGATTATTTTCAATGTATAAATGGAGTCCATCCCACTCTTGAGCAACTGAATCAAAAAACCATAATTCCAATATTAAATATTAGTTATAACGTCCAATATGCACGTTATAAATATTAATAGTTTATGAAATAAATTATATTAATATATTAATGAGTATGATCATATACACAAGAAATGCAACTTATATGTATTATTAATATAAATCTCCACAATTATTAATATATTACCTCTCATTTTTTTCATTCTACCTTTCCCCAACATATGCTCATGATATTCAAATTTTTTGAGGGCATTCACATCCCAAATGCGATCCACTGCATGCATAGTTGGCGCTTCTAATTTAGGAAGATACTTACTAATATACACCATGGATTGATATACTATATATCCCTCCACCATAGAACCCTCATGATGTGCTCTTTGTCTAATCAACACCTTCAATGAGTTCAAGTGCCTCTCCACCATCCACATTGACCTTGTGTGAACAGGTCCACAAATTTTAATCTCCTCAACTTGGTGTATGAGGTAGTGTTCTTGTGCATTGAAAAATGTTTGAGGTATAAAAATTTTCATTTCACACATTAGACGAGGAATTTATCTCTTCCAATACTTTATATCATCTTCATGGATTTCTTTCAATGAAAACCATCTACATGAGTTCATGACACGAGAAAATAAAATGTTTCAACATAACATAATATAATATATTATATTACAAGTAAAACATGTGTCATTAAGTACAACAATAATTTGAAAGAACATTTTGCATATAAATCACAACTACTTACCTCATGTATTTTCCAAGATCATATATAACTTGTTTGATGTTATTGTCAAAGTTGTTTGGGAGAGATAGCAGTAGAACATACTGTAACAAAAAAATGAATCGTTATTTGTTTTGACCAAAGTAGACAAAAAAAAATAACATGTATAAGGACAATATATATAAATATGTGTACCAAAATTATTACCTTAATGAAGGTATTCCAATTATGTGGTTTTACCCCACCAAACTCACCTTTCTTCATTAAGATATTATTTATGTTTGAAGCGAAACCCTTGGGAAATTTAATTATTTGAATGACCTCTTTTACATCATTGCTTTGTTGCTCTGTTAATAACCATGGAAAGTTATTTCAGTCTAGTACTCCATCTGATCTATTTGAATATCGTATCACACTTCGCATTGCATGATTTCCTTCTTGAATGTGAATACAATTTTTGACAATTTTGTCTTTGTCCCTCCTACCATCTATGATTCGCCATAACGTTTCTATCACATTCTTCCAGATATGCATTGTATCAAACAAATGAGATATTTTTAGCTCCTCATAGTAGGGACACCTTATGAATTGAGAGGCATAGCATTTTATTCCTTGTGAAAGCCCTTTATTAATACCTTCATGATGATGGTGACCTTCATGAAGCATAAAAGAAATCACAAAAATAAGTATCAAATACGGTAAACTAAATTCAATGATTAAAATAAACATTCAAAACATTACATGATCTATGATACATAAATAAATTGAGTACCTTGATGATTTCTATTATATTACAACCTCCATAGGTGAGGTGTCATTCTTCGTGGTTTTAAACCAGTCTCTTCTTTCCCATTGAAAAGATGTTTTTCAGTAGTACGATACCTATGGTTCTTAGGGAGGAGGTGCCTATACTCATCAAACACCACCTTTCCTAAACTTTTTGAATGAAAATACTTCATATTAGGGCCACAAACTGGACATGCAAATTTACCCTTTCTTTGAAGACCTGCAACAAACAGATTAATGTCAATTATATGATGAGATTATTCAAAAATTAAACATGCACCATGATAACATTAAAACATTATATAGTATTAAAGAGAAATATCAGAATTCTACATACCACAAAAATGTGTTAGTCTAGGGGAATTATGAATTGTCCATAAAAGTATTCCATGGAATTTAAGTTTCTTCTCCCCAATTGGTTTACATATGTCATACATTGTGATTCCAACCCATCACTGTAGTAGCTCATCAATAAGAGGCTTGCTATATACATTCATATATTTAACCTCGTACTTACCTAATTGTTTGAAATTACACATAATTACTATAGGAATGATATCATGTAATATATATAAGTAAATAAATAAACAAAATATATTATGCAAAAATTGAAACAAATGAAAATGTTACATTCAAAAACATAATGTAAATAAATACCTAGAACAATCATTGTCAACATTATGTTCTCCCTCTTTATTGACATCCAAGTATTAATTTTATTTTTGATAACCAAAATAGGCCACACTGAGTAAATAGACCTAGTCTCTCTGAATGGATTAACACCGCTAGCTGCCAATGAAAGCCTAACATTACGAGGTTCATCTTTGAAATATGCCCTTTTTCCTGAATTTCCATAAATGAATAACCATCAGAACTCATTCAAATAAAACCATCTCCACTTTTGTTACATGCATGGTAATCCATAACCTGTGTTATTCTTTCACACCTGAACAATCGCTGTAAACATGGAATTATGGGAATATGACGAAGAACCTTTCGAGGCACCCTTTTTGTTACTTGATCAGATCAATATCTACTGATAATACATTGTGGACATTGAATCATGTTATTCATAATATATAATATGATCATTAGAAAATGCATCTATAGTTTGATAATCCATTCCAATGTCTTTCATAATGGCATGCAAACCTCAATATGTGCGAGGTAATCTATTTGATGATGGTAACAAAAATTCACCTAACAATCTACAACATAACAAATAACTAGTTAATGTAAAGAATATTAATCGTAAAAATTGCATTCTTATTTTACACATTAATTAACACTAAAATCAAATAGAAAAAAATCAGCATTTATGTATAATATGAGATGAAACATATTACACACCTTAAGATCTGTTTCATACAAGTGTTCAAAAAATTACTCACAACCTTCAAGTTCACTAGTAGCAATGTAGTGGAGAGAATATATTCTCTTGATCCTTCATAAATTCGTTTATTTTTCTTTTCTAATAGAGGTTCATCATAAATACTAGCATTGTCCCCATCCTCATCTGACGGCGAAAACAAATCTTGGATCATTTGATTTGTCCCATCATATTCCTCCATAGGATCACTAACTTGATTTTTCTCATCATCGTATTCCATGAGATCCTCATTTGCTTGGTAATGATGTTCCTCAACTTGTACACCACCATTTCTACTACTACTTGGTGCAATATTCTACGGAAAGTTAGAGGGAAACTCTAATGCTATAATTACAAACAATAATGCAAAAGTATTTTATATTATAACAAACATTCAAATAATGTATATATATATATATATATATATAATTTTAGATAAAATTGACAATATAAAAACAAATAATGAATATATAGTTAATTACCATGGGACGATATTCATTCGATCCACCATCAATGTGCCCATATTTCCTACAATGTTTTGTTGTTGTTGCTATTAAAATTCTTACAGGACATATGAGGCAACATTTTTTGCAAGGGAAATAACATCTACCATCACCTTTTTCACTCCCTTTACTTTTTTCCCCACCTCTAATTATATTCTGCAACATTATTCCACACAACTTCCACACAAAAATGCCCTTTCAAAACCGTCGTTGTTATAGAAACATTGTCCCAACATATTTAAATTGTCAAATATTTATAGGTCAATTTAGGTCACTGATGTCGCAATTGCAATGAACAATGACCTAAATATAACTATTTATTTGTTATATTTAGGTCACTTTGTCAAAAGGTATAATAGTTATAATGGTCTTCTCATTGCTCTTGCGATGAACATTGACTAAATCAATTTAGACTTTGTCAAATTGTATAACATTCAATATGGATAGTATCAAAGAGTGCAACTGTCAATAGTTAGTGTTGTTCTTGCGATGAATATACACGTTCGTCTAAATAGAGACAATAGTCCACTATATTGATGATCGTCGCAAAACAGATGAAAGTTTTATACCATCGAGATAGCGACGAATATGGGCTAGATTTAGAACAAAATTGAAAAATTGAACTTTTTCTCTTGAATTTTGTGACGAAAGAGTACTTTCGTCACAAGTAGTCGTCGCAATTTTTTCAATATGTAGTAGTGTTTTCTCCTAGCAACAAGTTGATGGAATGGTACACCCAAACTATTTGGGCGCTTATATTGAAATTTTTATCTTTCAACATCACTCATGTTAAGAGAGAGTTGAATTCAATGGTTGATCAATTGGTTGTCTTTGCAACTTCTCCTAATAAAAAAACCTTGCCTCACATGCCTGGTTGTTCTTTTCAATCTCTCTATATTTCACATATCCTGAACAATGTAGAATCTTGGCAAGTCTTCCCTAACAATGAGAGAATTTGTTCTTTCATTCAATATGAACCTCTTAATCGCAATGAAATGACATCCATAGAAAACAACAAAACTCCTAAGGGCTTGACTCCTCTTGAGAGTTCATTTTCATCGAGTGATGTAGGCAATAAAGAGAAATAGAGAGAAGAGGGGTCAAGAAGGAAGGTGGGTGAAACCATCTCCTGGAATATTGGAGCACTCAAATCTTCAAATAATGTTGAAATAAGTACCCAATGTTTTGATAAAGAAGAAATGAGGTTTGTCAAGCTACTTGGTGGATTTCAAAATGTTTTTCCTTGGTCCTATGAGGATCTTCATGGTTTTTATTCTATTCTTACACAACATTCTATCCCCATCAAGGAAAGCATGAAACCATTTAAGCAAATACAAGGGCCTATTAACTCTGTATTTAAAGCAACTTTTCAAAAGGAGTTGGAACATTTCTTAAAGATTGGGATTATTTTTCTAGTCTATCTTAAATGGGTTTCCAATTGGATACCCATTTTGAACATCACTGATCATATTAGAAACTACATTCATTATCACACATTAATTCAAGATATTATGAGAAATCCTTTTCCTCCTCTCAATATGGAAATGATTCAATAGCAGTTTGTAAGGTCATAGATGAGGCCCTTACTTGACGAAATTTAGGGTTACAATAAAATCAAGGAAAAGGGGGAAGATGTTCATAAAACCACTCCTATATCAATTCGGGGTACCATGACTTATAAATTCCTATTTTTTGTCTTACCTGATGAAAGTACCACTTTTAAAAAAACTATACACACAACTCTTGATGAATTGATCAACATCCATATCTACCTTGATGATCTAATCATATGCATTAAAGGGATGATAATTACCTTAGAATTCTAAGTGTTATTTCAGTGTTGAAATTGATTTTTTCCTGGATACTAACTCTTACATTCTAAGGGATTTACTGGAGCAATTTATTTCCTACAACACTCATGGTTCTCACTCGAAACATTGCGAGGGACCAACGTGAAAAGTTCTAGTGTTGTTTGGATTTTTCGTATACTAGTAACCTAGCTCTTCTTTCTCTTTTATGCTATTTTCTTTTCTACCTTATAGTAGGTTGACTTTTTCTATCTGTTTTAAGTTTTCCTACTACTCTTACGTTTCTGTCATTTTATTGATGTTTTTTTAATTTTTGCAATTTTTCTTCTGTCATCATTTTGTTTCCTACCATCTTCTAGTTAATTTGTTCAAAATAGGATGATTGGGTCAATTTTGCCACAGTGACACTCCTACAAAGAATTTTTAGTCAATAACAATCAAGCCTACATAGTTGTCATGATGTTTCCCCTGAAGGCACACTTGAATTTGTTATCTTATTTCATTGTTGTCTTATGAAGAATTGGTTGTCTCTCGCTTCTTCTTGCCATTTCTTCATCCATTTGAGATTTTAAAGAGAAATATACGTAATTTTTCTCCTTGAAGTAAAGAGAATATTTTGGTTGAATGATTATGCATACAATGGTAAAATTCCTCATACTTAACAATTTTCATGAGTTATTTCCAAATTCCCGGTCATTTTTCCATTATCCGCTAACTTCCCCCTATTGCATAATCTTCCTGGTTATATCTTCCTGACCTATTGGTCTTGGTCTATGAAACCATGAGTTCTAAGTTCTAAATCTGTTGAAAACAAATTTCCTTGTAGAGTCGCCAGTTTGTTGACGATTAAAATCGCAATGAGGTTTTGCCCGTAAAGTATTGCTAAAGCATGTTATTATAATCTAAAAATATAAATAATACTAGTAGGTGGGAACCCCTTGTAGATTCAGAGATAATATATGGCTCTTATTTGATGTTGGTGATGGATTGGGATTATTATGTGTTGGTTCTAATTTCGACAGTTGAATGATGGATAAGGCATATTATGTGTTGTTTCTCCTGCTCTAGGATCTAATTCCATGTTACGATGGCCTATCTTATCCATTGTTATCATTTTTGTATGATTCATGGATTCCTTACTGTGACACCTACATAATAAACATGTTAGCAAAAACACATAAGAGAAATGGAAAATAAATAAATGCAACCTAAGCTAAATACAAAAGGAATAGATCGAACTATGCTCTTATGCTACACTACATGCACCGAAATTTAAATGATTGTTGTTATCCTAGCTAATAAGTTAATGGCTATGAGATTTTTTGAGTTATATAGTTGATATGCATTATGGTTAAGCTGAAAATGGTAAGATATGATGTGGGTGGCGTGTTTGACAAGTGGTAGATGTTAATTCCAATGCATGGTTTAATTGAATGAGTTAATGGAAGATGGCTATCATGTACTAAGGAATTAATTGAATGGGGATGGAGGTGATGTGCATTCATTGCACATCACCCTTGCTCTTTCCTCTGGTTGCCACCATAGTCAGGCTATTGTTCAACTGTGTTGTTGTGGTTAGGCTCTGACTTTCAAGCAGAGGGAGAACTGCTCAACCAATTCACATTTTTAAGTTTCTCTTGGTTACAGGTATGTCTTTTTGGCTGTCCATGAGTTTTCTCTAGTTATGAAATAGATATTGGCTCAGATGTATGGGTTTGTGCTTTCCTTAAGTATGGAAACTATGTAAAATTGTGATTTTTTTGGAATGAATCGTTGGTGGCTTTCGCAGCAATAATGTTTGAAGTCACAGAGTTATTGGTCGTTCTAAGTATTGGCATCCATAAAGGCTCTTTGTTATCCTTGATGGTTTTAGTAAGAGGGTTTCATTTGGTTTAGAGTGGTTGGTTGTCTCCACGCCTTCGTATTCCATACCCAGTCTTTTGTTGTTATGGGGTTTTGAACGCATTGTCTCACTGCACTTTGCTTCACTAGGGTATGAGTTTATTCATGTTACTAATGTTGTGTAGTGGGTTGTGATGGTAGTTTTCCAAAGGGATTGCTTAAAGTGACTATTATTTGTCGATCATGTTCTATCTCAACATTCTCAGGTTGGATGGGAGACCCACGGGGGTTATACCCTGCATGTTCTAAGTCCTGTTACAAGGTCAAATTGGAGCCTTGCTCCTCTGTTCATAGTCTCCTCTATCACGGGGATTGTCACCCTATCTATGAAGACATTTTATGTATAGCATGTGCGTGCCCCATTGGTCTCAGAGGTTCTCACCTGATGTTGGGAGTCGACTCCATGTATCCCTGTGTTGGTCCACATGGTGAAACCTTCATTACTCAAAGCTCAGTTTTGATAAAGGACACCCATTATGTATTTTTGGATACACGGTCAATGGTTATGAGTTGGTGATGCATTGTCGATAATCTTCTATGGTTGAATCATCTCTGTTGATTATCCTGACAGTAGTTTTGGTTGTAGTCACTACAATTGGTTATTATGACAGTCCAATTGATAAGATCAACATTGAAATTGGTTGATTGAAGATTGGGGTTGATACACAATCACTATATTTTACATTGGGATTATTGAAATGTTAACTAAGCATTTGATTAATGCACAGTGATGATTCGCGTGGGATGCATGGTATGTGTGGTGTTCCTACAACATGAGTTAATGATTACTGTTGTTGACACTCAGTTTTGAAATGGGCTGCAGCAAATCAATCTTGAGGCAACCTCGAACCACTTTGGATTAGAAGCTTCCCTCTTTTGACCCGAGAGGGATCTCTCGAAAAATGTCACGAAATAAATTGAAGTAAGCGTGAAATGCTGGGTAGATTTATGGGTAAATGATGGTCTTAGATTTTTGGAGTTTGGGTGTTAAACTAGGGAAAAGGTCCATTGGGTATGGAGTCAAATGAAAACCGAGAAAAAGAGACAATAGAAGAGATTAAATAACTTGCAGAAAGTGAGGCAAAGTAGGTCTATCTTTCAGTGCTTTGATAAATCATGACGCGGTAGGGGAAAGAAAAAGAAAGGCCGACGTAGCAAATGATACATGTAGAGTTCTGAAAATGTAGATTGGTCTTACACAACTGATAGCTGGTGCAGAGGAAAGGCAATAAACAAATACAGAAAACCCAAATCCTTTCGTTACAGTAGTGTTCGTACTAAAGTGTAACGAATCCCATCAGTTAGAGGAAAACAAAATGTAATGCAGTCGTAATGGATTAAGGAAGACATATGGCTACGGTAAAACATTTCAGCTGCGAGTAAGGAAACACATAAATGAAATCCAAACAGTTTTAACACATCTGAAAGAGAAGAAAACATGCTGAAAGAAATCGACTGTGATGAATCTCACAGTTGCAAGAAAACATCTTTTTTATTACTTCAATCATGGTTTACACAATAACTCAGCAATTACAACGAAAACTCCTTGACATAATTTTTTCTCTCAATCCTGTGCTCATGCGCCCCCCTTTTTTGTGCTGTTACATCTACACTTATTTAAAAGAAAAATCTACAAACAATCTCTTCGCGTTCCGGGGAATATAAAACGATTTGTCTTCTCCGTACTGCGTAACCGCTGGATGCGCTGCTGTTAATAATCTCTTACCATTTGTTGATTTCTTTGATACCTCTTCCTTGACACTTGGAGGCTGCAATTTTGCTTTTTATGATTCTTTGGAGTTTAAACCGGACTATAGCTTTTCCAAACATTTAAATAACCATCAATATACACTAGATGAAATAGTCCAAATGCAAATATATCTTCAACAATCCCTAACAGTGTAGAAGAGCTTTACTACTGTTACCCTTTGCCAAGCTGGAAAAAATTTACATTCTCAAAATATGTGTATGCAGGATGAAACACGATACAGGATGCACTGGATCAAGATCACTGGAAAACTAAAACTGAGCTCAAGATTATTTACAGGGAAGAGCTTCAGACTTCACCAAATCTAAAGAAAACAGGTGCAAAACCCCGAAGGACGTGGCCTCGATTTGTTCAGATACCATTTCGAGAAGCCTAGTTGAAACGACGAAAACTACAGAGCAAAGTTCAACTGCAAACATGTGGTTGAAATCGTTCCTATCCAGACTTCCCACTCCATTCTGCACTGCTTAGTTCGCGACATATTCCCTGGTTATATATACACATTTATTTGCATTGTATGAGGAATTAGTTGTCTGATTTCTCTTCTGAGGAAGAGCCAGCATAGGAACCCCGAGGATGAGGCTTTCCAGTGTCGAATTCCATCCACAGTGTGTCATAAAAACGCCGATAGATGGATGAGAACGTACTTGCAGCTGATGATACTATGGGACGAATATCTCCTGTTCATAGGTTTCGTTGAGGAAACACGAAGGCGAGTTCTCTTTGCTTGTTACTGGGCTGCCGTAGTGTGGGAGAGGAGAAAACAGGTTCCAGTGTTTTGTTCCTACCTCAATAGGCCGTCTCTCCAAGCTCACAATTCTCGATCTCTATGGTCAACATTCTTGGAGGCCCCATTCCTTGGTCTATTCTGCTAAAACACTGAATATGATAATCGGTAGCCGCTCACGAATCATCTACGCAGAAATGGAAGAGGATGCGTCCAACCATGAGTTGGTTTCATCCAACGAAGAGGCCTCGGTATCAAGAAAATCTTCGAACCCCATGAATTGGAGGAGCCAGCAGACAGTAGTTCTGATAAATCCAAATACAGAGGTGATGTTAAGGAGCAGCCTTGGGATGAGAAGCTCTGAATACCCGACAGGAAATCCCATGCTTCAAGAGAAAGCCCTTCTTCACTTAAAAAACTATCTCTCAATCAATGATTCAATGGAGCTCCTTCCTCAGAAGATAAATTGGATAAAATAACTATAATATCTTCGACTTATGTGACTTCCTCCCCTCTAAATTTTTGAATGATGGCATGGTGAAGAACACCAGATCTGTAACAAGAATTCTCGTCTCCATAGGAAGAGCCTCTCTCACAAGTTGTTCGGTCTCTCTCCGAAACCCTAATCGACGTGCCTCATCAAATCCTTAGTGAACAAGGGTTATATGAAGTGTGCCTCGAGGAATATGGAATGTAGTCGTTACTTTCATGATCACGTCATCAACGTAGGTGACATTATCACCAGGAACAGACATAACATAAGAATCATTCTTTGGCGAGACTATGCATAAGACTGCTTCTTCTGAATTTGTGAGAGTTTTCCTTCCATTACATAGAAACACTTCTGCCATATTTCTTCCTGCCAGTCTACGACGTTCTCATCCTCTTCACGGCTATTTTGTTCCCTCTGCAGAGCTGCAGTTTTCATTTCCTTTCTTTTCGCCGGGCAATTCCTGAAGCATACTCTGCGAAAAAACGCTTGATACCGCCAAAGTAGATTCACAGATATGAAAAGAAAATCAATACGACCTAGCCGGAGCACGTGGAGGCTCAACAACGAGCGATACAATGCAGAAGACTCTTATTAGGCAACAAAGGAATTATGGCGTCTATCATAATTTGATATGCTGTCGGAGCTTAGGAAAATTGACATACGGGAGAGACATAACTTGCGATTAGAGCATCTAGGTATCATGGTGAACAATTAACATATCATGGACGTATGAACATGGGAATCATTGCTAGGAACTATGGCACCAGTCAATTCCTAATAAAGTCACCTGTATGACCTGTTAAGAGGATGAAGGGAAAAGCTAAACTTCCATCCACAGTTAGGGTTTCGACCCCAGCCGCCAAGATCCTTCATGCGCATTGCCATGGTGCCTTCAAAAATTGATACAAGTTGTGAGAGGGTAGAAATGGAGTTCCAAGCCCTCATTGTTGAGGCATCAAAGCATGGATCTTACCCCAAACTAGATAATACACGATTCATTGGGAAGCTCTAAGAAGCCCCAAAAATAAAAGCATTGCTATCTCCCACGTGTAAGGCTCTTCTCTTCTCTAATACACAACTCAAATAATTCAAACGTTATTTCAGCAGGGGCCAATTATATTACAAGACTAAACAGATTTTTCTTTTATAAATAAGCATACCGGTTAGTTTTTTTCTGCCCTCAGAACTCCACGGGCGGTGCGTTGTTGAATTTAGTTTATAATTAATAACAATAACGACAACGAATTGCATGTGGAAGACAAAAACTATATCAGAAATTAACCACGTCTCAAGGTGGGTTGTGTTTAAAATACTTCACAAGTGGTGCTTGCCTCTTTTGAAAAGAAGCGATATGAGATTGGCAGAATATGGTGACTCCCTTCCTATCCTCATCTCCTCCTTCAGCATCACAGCTCTCAGAGTCAGATTCAGAGTAAGAGTGGACGGGGTGAAGCCAGGAACATCATTTTGTCGTCCAATCTTTGGTGAAGTGGAATATATTTCCAGTGTTACATGAGTGCTCGATGGTCGTTGACATGAGAAAGCAGAGTCATAGTCGGAGCATGTGTATTGACAAGTTACCAAAGCATGCCACCGGGTTGCCACTAAATTTATGCTCTGAGCTTTGTGCGTAATTGTTGTTGCGCTCTGCAGCAATATTACCAATCCTGTTACCATCACCACCGAGCACAGAGCAAGATCTCCATGTGCAGCTGCTACAGCCGAAAAATATTTGTACGTCAAACAGAGAGAAAATGGAGCACCTTTTCCCAGTCAATGCAAGGTAGGCATCAAGAGCTCCTTCTCCTGGACTCCTTGCTGCTATGTAGGCAAATCCAACATCAAGAAATAGGCCAATTGCATTTTCTGCAGAAAAAGCCTGAGGTGAACTGTCCTCAACAAGAACACACTTGACCTCAGGGTCAGTAGCCCATTCCTCCATGGTATTCATTGACATTGACCTCTCTCTATGCACAATGGAAACAATGCGTGGAAAAAGGTCAGCACATGTAATTTCTTGAACCAATGACTGATTATGAGATAGCTGATTATAGGTACTTGTGTCAGCATCCACTAAACCAGCTTCTTTCAGCAGAAAGAGGAACTGTTTCCGAAGAGAATTTATGGCCTGCGATGTTTGAGATGAGAATTCACCAATGCTTCCAAGATGAAAAATTTTAATTTGCAGACAGAGAGCATGTAGTGGTGTCCTCAGGAGCTCTGATGTGTTGTCAAGAGAACTATAGAAGCAACACCTTGCTGCAAAATTTTCCATAATAAACCTTCTAAAACCAGGTACCTTGGGCAGCATAGTCGATTTTAATATCTGTTACAACAACTGTGACTATGTGTTTTTAATTGCTAAATGGGTTATTGCAATCATGATGATTATGGAATTTTCATCCATTGTATATGTTATGATTATTTGATCATGCCTTTAGAGAGGGTCATAGGCTTTTAAATATGGTTTTGTTGTATTTATATCGATTTGTGTTGTGAAATTGGGTCTGTTGTTATTGCTTCGTTGTGTTGGATCGATAGCCCAACACTATGGATGTTTAGTTTTAGAGTGATTGAACCTGTACAGTCCTAGAAATGCTCTTGCACTTTTTTCGAATATCTACGTGTTTCACAACATAATATTTGTTAAATGGTGATGGATACCCATGAGTTAAAATGACAAGTCAAGTTCTTTGCATTTAAAATATTGATGGATGTATGTGGCTGCCCATTATGTGTATTGATGAATATCATGTTTCCTAGAAAAGATAAGCACAAAGTTTGTGATAGTATAACCCCATTGCAATTTAATTATTAAATGAATTAAAGGAAAGAATCCAGCATGATCTTTGAGTTTGCATTTGATGATTGAAATAATTCGTGGGCAGTGGTTGATTTTGATGTTGAAGAGAGTGGAAATAGTATACTATTTATTTATTTGGGAAGTGTTTTGAAATATTAAATGGATAAGTGAGATGAACAGAGCTTCCCTACAGGATATTGTGTAATGCATACTGTCTTGTTTTAATGACATTGTGTTAAATATTTGATTACAGACACGGAGCAAGTTAATGCACAATATTGCTTGAATTGTACACATAAATTGTTTTTTTGGGTCATAGTGGTCATTTGGTTGGTGTTATTTCCTTTTAGAGAATGGTTTTATGGATTACTTAATTAATTTTATGAAAAATATCCTCTCTCTTTCCCTACCATTATTTCTCTTTTTGCTAATTACAACCCCCTCACATTCCAATATTCATTTTTCACTCCCTATTCTAAAATTTAATTATAGTCAAGAAGAATTATGTATTGAAGAAGTTTAGAGTCTCATTTTCTTGGTTGGATTACAGTAATGTTTTCTTTGGTTTGCATTATAGTTGATTGTTTTTTATCTTTGAGAAGTAACATTATTTATTTCCCTCCTCATTTTATCATTTTTCTTTAAATACAATCCCCTCGTATATCCCAGGACCTTTTGTTCACTCCGTGCTTATTGGCAATGGTTAAACAATTTATATGTATTGGATTGCATGAGCCTGATATGTTGCTGAGCCAAAATCTATTTCATATTTTTAAAGAGTTATCATGTATGGTTGTTAAAATGACTGTTTTCTAATTAGTCATCCATGCAGGAATGAGATTTTCTATCCGAGGTAGCCATGGCAGAGGCAACTGAGGGAGAGGTAACTAGAACAGAGGCCCAAGAAGTCCAAGCTTCTCTATACACTTTGATGTTGACTCACAAGAGTCAGGCCAGTTGTTTCAAGATGGATTTGCATAAGCCTCCCTTACAAGCTCCATAAGCCCATGATATTTGCATGCCCCCTCATGTCTCATTGCAACCTGAGGTTCCCAAAAACAACAAATGGCAAGATATTTTCCACCCAAAAGTCTCCCAACATCATGGCTGGCCCAATTTGTCCTTACCTACTCCCCCACCTGTTAACCCGATTTCCCAAGTTACACCTATCCACTCACTAGTTCAATCCTCTCATGCTAGAAAAAGGTTGAATGTTGATTCCCACCATTCCCTTGACAAAGGGAAAGCCACTGCTGCCCCTTCCTTTCCCTTCAATGGCTCTGACAAATCCGTGTCTTCCCAAATGCATTTGAGGGACAATTGTTCTCACGTGATCAGTGAGATTAGACCTAAAGGCTCAGCCCAACCAAAGGAAAATTCAGGAAAATCGAAGGGTGACAACAACAATCAAGGAAATATTACATCTCAGAGTGGGAAATATGGATTTTGAGTTTTTTATTTTATCTATTGTTGATGACAGTTGACTTCAGAAGTTTTGGACAATATGTTTTATTTTTTTATATATGAGTAATGCATTTTTAAAAACAATGTCAAATATAAATGAGATAAATTTTCAAAATATGCATGAGATGATGGGAGTCACAAGGAGAGATGTTCTTGTTTAATTGACTAGTTATGTTGTAATTGTTAAGAGCTAAATGGGAGTAACTAGGGGTCCCACCTACTAGTTATTATTTATTTTAAACCCTTATTATGGTTTATTACTTCCCCCCCCTTAACTAAAAAGTTGGTTGAGTTTTTAGTTAACTTACTAATGAGGTGGTTTAACTACTTCAACCAATTCTAATATGCTTAAAGGAAAAATGAATGGGAGTAACAAGGGGAGAAGAGAAGGAGAAGCATACTAAGGTTTTCTCTTTGAGTTTAAGTTTAGATAGTTTAGTTTTCATTCATTCCTTAATTTAACAAGCCTATTTTTTTTTATGATAGCAGGGTGTTATTGTAGACAATAAGATTCAGGGATGAATTACATCATCTAGACACTTGTTTTTCAGAGGTGTTGATCTATCTTTGATAGTGTATGTAGACTTCTCTATTTGTGAATTAGTTTTCATGACTGACAAAGGATATTGTGCAGAGATGAGTGGGAAACAATTTGTGGCAAGTTGATTAAGCTTTTAGAGTTCAATTTTTTATTTTCTTTGAGAGGTCCTTTTGTATGTTCCATTGGGGATGTCTAAGTTTGACTTTGGTCCGAAATTTCTACATGAAATTTTGTAAAGGGAATGACTCTTTGGTGAATTGGAATGGAATAAGGGATTTCTTTATGTCTCATCTGTCTTGATTATCATCTTACTGCCTTTACTTTTGTCTCTACATCTATTTCAAAAACTATTATATTCAGGAAATCATACTTAAATGAAATTTTCAGCAAGTTTTTTATTCTGAAAAAGACTATCCTAACCACTTGTAATCAATACTTTTGAGTTGGGATTTTATTTTTGATGGCTATAAACATAGGGTGATATTCGTGTCTATTTTTCTTTAGCCAAGAAGAATCTGAAAATGCTTGAGTAAGATTATTTCATATCTTTTCCTCAACATCGCGCTCTATATATAGTGCACATGATTGGAAGGAGGATCTCTACCCCCCTTCCAACTGAATATCCCAATGATTCTACACTACACTCCTCACTCCTTTGATGGAGTTTATTTCCAACTCTGAGAGATTCAAACGTAGCAGAAAAATTATGTCGCATACCTTTTTCCATCACACACAGGGAAATAGCTTCCTCCACGAGGTGGCCTTTCATCCTAATACATTTCATTAATCATAGGGTTTATGACTAGAGAGTTGGCAACTCTTATTCGCATGTTTCTAGGGTACGGTTCCATGTGACTGCACCTAGATATAATCATGTAGAGCCTTGGGATTAATTCTTATGTCCACCATTTCATTAACTTCATTAGTTGACATTGTGGGTGATTTCCACCATCCCGATCCACTATTGGTCTCATAATTAATGTCGATGGCTTCTTTGAGGATATGAACTTTCATGAGACCTCCTTCCATATTGTCATCCAAGACACGTCTCGATCTTCTAGTCCTTGTATTTATTAACTCCTCCAACTGGTTCTACTCTTGTACCTACCAGCTAGCTTTACCATTAATGTCCACTAGGTCCATTGTCCTCACAACCTCAGGGTTTGGGAGCCCGTCAGTTTCCATCCTTGACACCCCATACAGGTGGATTTAGTTATAATTTTATCTTTAGTTAAATTCAAAGTTTTTAAA
>JASDQU010245304.1:61863-74401 GCA_032191745.1 Picea mariana | reverse complement strand
ATATATTTAACCTCGTACTTACCTAATTGTTTGAAATTACACAGAATTACTATAGGAATGATATCATGTAAAATATATAAGTAAATAAATAAACAAAAGATATTATGCAAAAATTGAAACAAATGAAAATGTTACATTCAAAAAATTAATGTAAACAAATACCTAGAACAATCACTGTCAACATTATGTTCTCCCTCTTTATTGACATCCAAGGATTAATGTTATTTTTGATAACCAAAATAGGCGACACTGAATAAATAGACCTAGTCTCTCTAAATGGATTAACACCACTAGCTGCCAATGAAAGCCTAACATTATGAGGTTCATCTTTGAAATATGCCCCTTTTCCTCAATTTCCATAAATGAATAACCATCAGAACTCATTCAAATAAAACCATCTCCACTTTTGTTACATGCATGGTAATCCATAACTTTTGTTATTCTTTCACACCTGAACAATCACTGTAAACATGGAATTATGGGAATATGACGAAGAACCTTTTGAGGCACCCTTTTTGTTACTTGATTAGCTCAATATCTATTGATAAGACATTGTGGACATTGAAGCATGTTATTCATAATATATAATATGATCATTAGGACATGCACTTATAGTTTGATAATCCATTCCAATGTCTTTCATAATGGCATGCAAACCTCAATATGTGCGAGGTAATATATTTGATGACGGTAACACAAATTCACCTAACAATATGCAACATAACATATAACTAGTTAATGTAAAGAATATTAATCGTAAAAATTTCATTCTTATTTTACACATTAATTAACACTAAAATCAAATAGAAAAAAATCAACATTTATGTATAATATGAGATGAAACATATTACACACCTTAGGATCTGTGTCATACAAGTGTTCAAAAAATTACTCATAACCTTTAAGTTCACTAGTAGCAATGTAGTGGAGAGAATATCTTCTCTTGATCCTTCATAAAGTCGTTTATTTTTCTTTTCTAATAGAGGTTCATCATAAATACTAGCACTGTCCCCATCCTCATCTGACGACGAAAACAAATCTTGGATCATTTGATTTGTCCCATCATCTTCATCCATAGGATCACTAACTTGATTTTTCCCATCATCTTATTCCATGAGATCCTCATTTGCTTGGTAATGATGTTCCTCAGCTTGTACACCATCATTTCTACTACTACTTGGTGCAATATTCTACGGAAAGTTAGAGGGAAACTCTAACGCTATAATTACAAACAATAATGCAAAAGTATTTTATACTATAACAAACATTGAAATAATATATATATATATATAATTTTAGATAAAATTGACAATATAAAAACAAATAATGAATATATAGCTAATTACCATGGGACGATATTCATTCGATCCACCATCAATCTGCCCATATTTCCTACAATTTTTTGTTGTTGTTGCTATTAAAATTCTTACGGGATGTATGAGGCAACATTTTTTGCAAGGGAAATAACATCTACCATCACCTTTTTCACTCCCTTTACTTTTTCCCCCACCTCTAATTATATTCTGCGACATTATTCCACACAACTTCCACACAAAAATGCCCTTTCAGAACCGTCGTTGTTATTGAAACATTGTCCCAACATATTTAAATCGTCAAATATTTATAGGTCAATTTAGGTCACTAATGTGGCAATTGCAATGAACAATGACCTAAATATAACTAGTTATTTGTTATATTTAGGTCACTTTGTCAAAAGGTATAATAGTTATAATGGTCTTCTCGTCACTCTTGCGACGAACATTGACTAAATCAATTTAGACTTTGTCAAATTGTATAACAGTCAATATGGATAGTATCAAAGAGTGCAACTGTCAATAGTTAGTGTCATTCTTGCGACGAATATACATGTTTGTCTAAATAGAGACAATAGTCCACTATATTCATGATTGTCTCAAAACAGACGAAAGTTTTATACCGTTGAGATAGCGACAAATATGGGTTGGATTTAGAACAAAATTGAAAAATTGAACTTTTTCTCTTGAATTTTGTGACGAAAGAGTACTTTCGTCACAAGTAGTCGTCGCAATGTTTTCAATATGTAGTGGTGTGCTCTCCTAGCAACAAGCTGATGGAACGGTACACCCAAACTATTTGGGTGCTTATATTGAACTTTTTATCTTTCAACATCACTCATGCTAAGAGGGAGTTGAATTCAATGGTTGATTAGTTAGCTATCTTTGCAGCTTCTCCTAATCAACAACCTTTGCCTCACATGCTTGATTGTTCTTTTCAATATCTCTATCGTTCACATATCCTGAACAAAGTAGAATCTTTGCAAGTCTTCCCTAACAATGAGAGAATTTGTTCTTTCATTCAATATGAACCTCTTAATCACAATGAAAGGACATCCATAGAAAACAACAAAACTCCTAAGGGCTTGAATCCTCTTGAGAGTTCATTTTCATCGAGTGATGTAGGAAATAAAGAGAAACAGAGAGAAGAGGGTTCAAGAAGGAAGGTGGGTGAAACCATCTCCTAGAATATTGGAGCACTCAAATCTTCAAATAATGTTAAAATAAGTACCCAATGTTTTGATAAAGAAGAAATGAGGTTTGTCAAGCTACTTGGTGGATTTCAAAATGTTTTTCCTTGGTCCTATGAGGATCTTCGTGGTTTTTATCCTAGTCTTACAAAACATTCTATCCCCATCAAGGAAAGAATGAAACCATCTAAGCAAATACAAGGGTCTATTAACTCTGTATTTAAAGCAACTTTTCAAAAGGAGTTGGAACATTTCTTAAAGATTGGGATTATTTTTCTAGTCTATCTTGAATGGGTTTCCAATTCGATACCCATTTTGAAAATCACTGATCATATTAGAAACTACATTCATTCTCACACATTAATTCAAGATATTATGAGAAATCCTTTTCCTCCACTCAATATGGAAATGATTCAGCAGCAGTTTGTAAGGTTATAGATGAAGCCCTTACTTGACGAAATTCAGGGTTACAATAAAATCAAGGAAAAAAGGGAAGATGTTCATAAAACCACTCCTATATCAATTTGGGGTACCATGACTTATAAATTCCTATTTTTTGGCTTACCTGATGAAAGTGCCACTTTTAAAAAAACTATACACACAACTCTTGATGAATTGATCAACATCCATATCTACCTTGATGATCTAATCATATACATTAAAGGGATGATAATTACCTTAGAATTCCAAGTGTTATTTCAGGGTTGAAATTGATTTTTTCCTAGATACTAACTCTTAAATTCTAAGGGATTTACTGGAGCAATTTATTTCCTATAGCACTAACGGTTCTCGCTCAAAACATTGCGAGAGACCAACGTGAAAAGTTATAGTGTTGTTCGGATTTTCTGTATACTAGTAACCTAGCTCTTCTTTCTCTTTTATGCTATTTTCTTTTCTACCTTACAGTAGTTTGACTTTTTCTATCTGTTTTAAGTTTTCCTACTGCTCTTATGTTTCTATCATTTTATTGATATTTTTTTATTTTTTGCAATTTTTCTTCTGTCATCATTTTGTTTCCTACCATCTTCTAGTTAATTTGGTCAAAATAGGACGATTGGGTCAGTTCTGCCACAGTGACACTCCTACAAAAAAAAATTAGTCAATAACAATCAAGCTTACACAGTTGTCACGATGTTTCCCCTAAAGGCACACTTGAATTTGTTATCTTATTTCATTGTTGACTTATGAAGAATTGGTTGTCTCTCGCTTCTTCTTGCCATTTCTTCATCCATTTGAGATTTTAAAGAGAAAAATCCGTAATTTTTATCCTTTAAGTAAAGAGAATATTTTGGTTGAATGATTATGCATACAATGGTAAAATTCCTCATACTTAACACTTTTCATGAGTTATTTCCAAATTCCCTATCATTTTTCCATTATCCGCTAACTTCCCCCTGTTGCATAACCTTCCTGGTTATATCTTCCTGGCCTATTGGTCTTGGTCTATGAAACCATGAGTTCTAAGTTCTAAATATGTTGAAAACAAATTTCCTTGTAGAGTCGCCAGTTTGTTGATGATTAAAATCCCAATGAGGTTTTTCCCGTAAAGTATTGCTAAATTGTGTTATTATAATCTAAAAATATAAATAATACTAGTAGGTGGGAACCCCTTGTAGATTTGGAGATAATATATGGCTCTTATTTGATGTTGGCGATGGATTGGGATTATTATGTGTTGGTTCTAATTTCGACAGTTGAATGATGGATAAGGCATATTATGTGTTGTTTCTCCTRCTCTAGGMTCTAATTCSATGTTACGATGGCCTATCTTATCCATTGTTATCATTTTTGTATGATTCATGGATTCCTTACTGTGACACCTACATAATAAACATGTTAGCAACAACACATAAGAGAAATGGAAAATAAATAAATGCAACCTAAGCTAAATACAAGAGGAAGAGATCGAACTATGCTCTTATGCTACACTACATGCATCGAAATTTAAATGATTGTTGTTATCCTAGCTAATAAGTTAATGTCTATGAAATTTTTTGAGCTATATAGTTGATATGCATTATGGTTAAGCTGAAAATGGTAAGATATGATGTGGGTCGCGTGTTTGACAAGTGGTAGATGTTAATTCTAATGCATGGTTTAATTGAATGAGTTAATGGAAGATGGCTATCATGTACTAAGGAATTAATTGAATGGGGATGGAGGTGACATGCATTCATTGCACATCACCCTTGCTCTTTCCACTAGTCGCCACCCTAGTCGGGCTATTGTTCAACTGTGTTGCTATGGTTAGGCTCTGACTTTCAAGCAGAGGTAGAACTGCTCAACCAATTCACATTTTTAAGGTTCTCTTGGTTACAGGTATGTATTTTTGGCTCTCCATGAGTCTGCTCTAGTTATGAAATAGATATTGGCTCATATGTATGGGTTTGTGCTTTCCTTAAGTATGGAAACTGTGTAAAATTGTGATTTTTTTGGAATGAATCGTTGGTGGCTTTCGCTGCAATAATGTTTGAAGTCACAGAGTTATTGGTCATTCTAAGTATTGGCATCCATAAAGGCTCTCTATCATCCTTGATGGTTTAAGTTGGAGGGTTTCGTTTGGTTTAGAGTGGTTGGTTGTCTCCATGTCTTCGTATTCCATACCCAGTCTTTTGTTGTTATGGGGTTTTGAACGCATTATCTCACTGCGCTTTGCTTCACTAGGGTATGAGTTTTTCATGTTACTAATGTTGTGCAGTGGGTTGTGATGGTAGTTTTCCAAAGGGATTGCTTAAAGTGACTATTATTTGTCGATCATGTTCTATCTCAACATTCTCAGGTTGGATGGGAGACCCACGAGGGTTATACCCTGCATGTTTTAAGTCCTATTACAAGGTCAAATTGGATCCTTGCTCCTTTGTTCATAGTCTCCTCTATCACAGGGATTGTGACTCAGTCTATGAAGACATTTTCTGTATAGCATGTGTGTGCCCCATTGGTCTCAGAGGTTCTCACCTGATGTTGGGAGTCAACTCCATGTATCCCTGTGTTGGTCCACATGGTGAAACCTTCATTACTCAAAGATCAGTTTTGATAAAGGACACCCATTACGTATTTTTGGATACACGGTCAATGGTTATGAGTTGGTGATGCATTGTCAATAATCTTCTATGGTTGAATCATCTCTTTTGATTATCCTGATAGTAGTTTTGGTTGTAGTCACTACAATTGGTTATTATGACAGTCCAATTGATAAGATCAACAATGAAATTGGTTGATTGAAGATTGGGGTTGATACACAGTCACTATCTTTTACATTGGGATTATTGAAATGTTAACTAAGAATTTGATTAATGCACAGTTGATGCAGGAGCATCTCTCCACGTCAGCGAGCCAGCCAGCCACATCGAGCGCGTGCATTCAAGCTGAAGAGAGGTGCAGCCTCATTTGAAATTTGAATTGAATGCAATTTAATGCCTAGGCTGGTGAGCCATAGAAGCCATGCCTTTGCGTAGGCTGTAGATAAGATAGGCATTTAATGTGTGTATGGATGAGATCTAGATCTGATTCTAGACTAGACAGCCCATTCAATGTAATTGAATAGGGTAGGTAGGTTGGAGGGAAGAGCTCGAAGATCCCCCTCAGGTAAAAGAGATTTTCATATCTCATTTTGAGGAAGTAATGGTTGTAAGAGTTGAGGAGAGCCAGAGAGAGCTCGAGAACACCTTTGTAAATACAGGCATTTTCCATTTAATATAATCAGAAGCAATTTTTCTAGCATGTCATTCTCTGTCATATGGATGTCTGTGTGTGTTCTCTATGTGTGTTGTGAATGTATGCTATAGTTGTACATTTGCAGGGTTGTTTTGATTTCAGATGAAGGTCTTTGAGGTTTCATGCCAGGAGGGTGTGGAAAAGAACTGCGGTCTCTGAATACCGGTGCACTGAGGATGCACTTCTGAACACTACGGATTTAGACAAAGGCATGCTGAGGCATAAAACTGAAGTCAACAACTCATGAGAAAGACCTCAAGGTTGTTGAATAACTTGGAGGCAAGGTTGTGTATGAGAGACACAATTGCAAACATAATTCTATTGTGGATTTCGTAAAGGCTCTACCAGGTGGGCATTGAGCAGGTGCAAGGAGTGCACAGAAGGAACATAACTGTTGAACGTTCTGGGGAGAAGATACTCCACCAGGAGGGCGTCGAGGAAGTGTGAAAATAGGCACAAAAGTGAAGAGAACTCTTTGAGTTCTGGAATTTAGAGGAAGAATCCACTGAGGGGTCTTCGCTGGGTTACTGAATACCCAGAAGGCTCAGCAAGAGGTTGCTTGAGCGAAGGTTAGCCAGGAAGGTGCCAATTTCTCCATCTCAGGGAGAAGAAGGACAAAATCCCTTAGGAGTCTGAGTGTTTGCAAAGGCTCAGGATGGATAGCACCAACGAGTTCATCTGAAGACTCTGCAAGGAGTGCAGGAGTTGGGAGAATCCTTTGAGGATTCAAATATAGAAGCTCAGGAAGGACAGAATTCTCATACGCACAGTGAAGCTTAGAATCGAGGAGTTTGCGGAGGAGAAAATAAGCAAAGGTCGAGGCCTTTGAGAACGTGAAATTATTCCAAGTCTGGGAAGAAAATGCAGAAGCTCAGGAGATCATGAAAGCCATCAGATTAGCTGGAGAAGGAAGAGATCTGGACTGTTGAGGAGTTTACGTCCAAGAGGAGCTCAGGAGGAGCCTATAGAAGGAGGAGACTGATAGCCGTCGGATCTCACATAGAAATCCCATCAGTCGTTGGATCGGGAGAAGGTACTTAGAGTTTATCCTATGGAGTTAGTGTCGAGGAGTAATGATATGAGCCATCATATCTGGAGCAATATCCCGTCAGCCATTATATTGGACAGGAGTTGGACGAGGTTTAGCCATCGGGAAATCAGGATTCTCAAGGGCAAGATAAAATCGAGGCACCTCAAGTCTCGAAACACCGGGAGGATCTAGATCGTCCGTTAGCGGAGACACATGGCGAAGATCAAGCGATAGTCGGGATATTGGCCATCAGGAAATCGGAGTTCCTAAGGACAAGCAAGTTGGGACATCAAAAGTATCAAAATCTTGGAGGAATCGGGACCATCCATTTGGAAGGATGCATGGAGGAGATCGGCGTCATCAAGAAAGGGCTGACAGGGAAGTCGTCCATCAGAGTTTGGTTCATTGGGATATCAGAGATCTTAGTGACAAGTTGTTTGTACACTTTGGAATCACAAAACATGAAACCCCGATCAGTGGGGGACAACTGTCATTACATCAGGGCAGAGGAAAGAGCCATAGTGGAAGCCAGTTGTCAGTGCAACAGAGAGTCAGGATTCGAGGAGTCGGGAATCCTGTGGGCGTATGTATTTTGGCATCGCAAACCCTGAAACCCTGACGAGGGGTAAGGTTGTGGTCACGGAGTAATGGTCATTTGGACCCAGGGTTGAGCCAGGAGGGCTAGCTAGGGTTAAAGCACGTTGAGAATCGGAGGATCGCAGATCCAGGGGACAATTGCATTTTGACATTGAAAACCTTGAAACCCTGATAGAAGTATATGGCTGCGTTCATATAGGAGAAGGTCACGTGGACCAGAATCTTAGCCTGGTAGGCTAGCGGGAAAGAGATCTCATTGGGATTTTTTAGCCCAAAACCCTGACAGGAGAAGATAAGGCTGCGGTCTTATAAGGACTAGTCACATGGACTAGAGAGCCTAGCCAGAGGGGCTAAGGCCGGGCATAGAGCTCATCGGCGATCGGGTAATCGAGAGGAAAATGACTCTCGACATCAAGAAGCATGAAATGTTGAACCTCGAAACTGAGTTGGGGAAAATTCACGGTAATGTGCATAAGTCCGTGTAGGTGAATGAAGGACCTATGGATCGGGTTTGCAGCAGTGATTCCCGAGGGAATCAAAGGAGCCGCTTCAGCTCAGCTGAAAGGGGATTTTTGAACGATCCTGTGAGCAGGCGAGGAGCTTGTCGGAGGAGGTAGATCGTGCTTTGTGTCAACAATGATGATTCATGTGGGATGCATGGTATGTGTGGTGTTCCTACAACACGAGTTAATGATTACTGTGACTGTGTGTTTTTAATTGCTAAATGGGTTATTGCAATCATGATGATTATGGAATTTTCATCTGTTGTATATGTTATGATTATTTGATCATGCCTTTAGAGAGGGTCATAGGATTTTAAATATGGTTTTGTTGTATTTATATCGATTTGTGTTGTGAAATTGGGTCTGTTGTTATTGCTTCATTGTGTTGGATCAATAGCCCAACACTATGGATGTTTAGCTTTAGAGTGATTGAACCTGTACATTCGTAGAAATGATCTTGCACTTTTTTCTAATATCTACATGTTTCAGAACATAATATGTGTTAAATGGTGATGGATACCCGTGATTTTAAATGACAAGTCAAGGTCTTTGCATTTAAAATATTGATGGATGTATGTGGCTGCCCATTATGCATATAGATGAATATCATGTTTCCTAGAAAAGATAAGCACAGAGTTTGTGATAGTATAACCCCACTGCAATTTAATTATTAAATGAATTAAAGGACATAATCAAGCATGATCGTTGAGTTTTCATTTGATGATTGAAATAATTCGTGGGCAGTGGTTGATTTTGATGTTGAAGAGAGTGGAAATAGTTTACTATTTATTCATTTGGGAAGTGTTTTGAAATATTAAATGGATAAGTGAGATGAACAGAGCTCCCCTACAGGATGTTGTGTAATGCATAGTGTCTTGTTTTAATGACATTGTGTTAAATATTTGATTACAAACACGGAGCAAGTTAATGCACAATATTGCTTGAATTGTACACATAAATTGTTTTTTTGGGTCATAGTGGTTATTTGATTGGTGTTATTTCCTTTTACAGAATGGTTTTATGGATTACTTAATTAATTTTATGAAAAATATCCTCTCTCTTTCCCTACCATTATTTCTCTTTTTTCTAATTACAACCCCCTCGCATTCCAATATTCATTTTTCACTCCCTATTCTAAATTTTAATTACAGTCAAGAAGAATTATGTATTGAAGAAGTTTAGAGTCTCATTTTCTTGGTTGGATTACAGTGATGTTTTCTTTGGTTTGCATTATAGTTGATTGTTTCTGGTCTTTGAGAAGTAACATTATTTATTTCCCTCCTCCTTTTATCATTTTTCTCTAAATACAAGTCCCTCATATATCCCAAGACCTTTTGTTCACTCCTTGCTCATTGGCAATGGTTAAACAATTTCTATGTATTGGATTGCATGAGCATATGTTGCTGAGCCAAAATCTATTTCATATTTTTAAAGAGTTATCATGTATGGTTGTTAAAAGGACTATTTTCTAATCAATCATCCATGTAGGAATGAGATTTTTCAGCCGAGGTAGCCATGGCAGAGGAAACCGAGGGAGAGGTAACTAGAATAGAGGCCCAAGAAGGCCAAGCTTCTCTATACACTTTGATGCTGACTCAGAAGAGTTAGGCCAGTTGTTTTAGGATGGATTTTTCAATTGGATTGTGCAAGGAGTGGTCCAACCTAGGTCTAAAAGGCCTCCCTTACAAGATCCATAAGCCCATGATCTTCCCATGCCCCCTCATGTCTCATTGCAACCTGAGGTTCCCAAAAACAACAAATGGCAAGATATTTTCCACCCGAAAGTCTCCCAACATCATGGCTGGCCCAATTTGTCCTTACCTACTCCCCCACTTGTTAACCCAATTTCCCAAGTTACACCTATCCACTCACCAGTTCAATCCTCTCATGCTAGAAAAAGGTTGAATGTTGATTCCCACCATTCCCTTGACAAAGGGAAAGCCACTGCTTCCCCTTCCTTTCCCTTCAATAGCTCTGAAAAATCCATGTCTTCCCAGATGCATTTGAGGGACAATTGTTCTCACGTGATCAGTGAGATTAGGCCTAAAGGCTCAGCCCAGGCAAAGGAAAATTCAGGAAAATTGAAGGGTGACAACAACAATCAAGGAAAGATTACATCTCAGAGTGGGAAATATGTATTTTGAGTTTTTTATTTTATCTATTGTTGATGACATTTGACTTCAAAAGTTTTGCACAATATGTTTTATTTTTGTATATATGAGTAATGCATTTTTTAAAACAATGTCAAATATAAATGAGATAAATTTTCAAAATATGCATGAGATGATGGGAGTCACAAGGAGAGATGTTCTTGTTTAATTGACTAGTTATGTTGTAATTGTTAAGAGCTAAATGGGAGTAACCAGGGGTCCCACCTACTAGTTATTATTTATTTTAAACCCTTATTATGGTTTATTACTTTTCCCCCCTTAACTAAAAAGTTGGTTGAGTTTTTAGTCAACTTACTAATGAGGTGGTTCAACTACTTCAACCAATTCTAATTTGCTTAAAGGAAAAATGAAAGGGAGTAACAAAGGGAGAAGAGAAGGAGAAGCATACTAAGGTTTTCTCTTTGAGTTTAAGTTTATATAGTTTAGTTTTCATTCATTCCTTAATTTATCACAAGCCTAATTCTTTTTTATGATAGCAGAGTGTTATTTTAGCAACAAGATTCAGGGATGAATTACATCATCTAGACACTTGTTTTTCAGAGGTGTTGATCTATCTTTTATAGTGTATGTAGACTTCTCTGTTTGTGAATTAGTTTTCATGACTCACAAAGGATATTGTGTAGAGATGAGTGGGAAACAATTTGTGGCAAGTTGATTCAGCTTTTAGAGTTCAATTTTTTATTTTCTATGAGAGGTCCTTTTGTATGTTCCATCAGGGATGTCTAAGTTTGACTTTGGTCCGAAATTTCTACATGAAATTTTGTAAGGGGAATGACTCTTTGGTGAATTGGAATGGAATAAGGGATTGCTTTATGTCTCATCTATCTTGATTATCATCTTGGTTCCTTTACTTCTGTCTCTACATTTATTTCAGCAACTATTATATTCAGGAAATCATACTTAAATGAAATTTTCAACAAGTTTTTTATTGTGAAAAAGACTAGCCTAAGCACTTGTAATCAATACTTTTGAGTTGGGATTTTATTTTTGATGGCTATAAACATAGGGTTATATTCCCGTCTATTTTGATTTAGCCAAGAAGAATCTAAAAATGCTTAAGTAAGATTATTTCATATCTTTTCCTCAACACCATGTTCTATATATAGTGCACATGATTGGAAGGAGGATCTCTACCCCCCTTCCAACTGAATATCTCAATGATTCTACACTACACTCCTTTGATGGAGTTTATTTCCAACTCTGAGAGATTCAAACGTAGAAGAAAAATTATGTTGCATACCTTTTTCCATCACACCCAGGGAAATAGCTTCCTCCACCAGGTGGCCTTTCATCCTAATAAATTTCATTAATCATAGGGTTTATGACTATAGTGTTGGCAACTCTTATTCACATGTTGCTAGGGTATGGTTCCATGTGACTACACCTAGATATAATCATGTAGAGCCTTGGGATTAATTCTTATGTCCACCATTTCATTAACTTCATTAGCTGACATTGTGGGTGATTTCCACCATCCCGATCCACTATTGGTCTCGTCATTAATGTCGATGGCTTCTTTGAGGATATGAACTTTCATGAGACCTCCTTCCATATTG
Organism: Picea mariana; assembly: GCA_032191745.1. Taxonomy (NCBI): domain Eukaryota; kingdom Viridiplantae; phylum Streptophyta; class Pinopsida; order Pinales; family Pinaceae; genus Picea; species Picea mariana. The sequence continues at coordinate 62,327 of JASDQU010245304.1, read as the reverse complement.
TCATCCAAGACACGTCTCGATCCTCTAGTCCTTGTATTTATTAACTCCTCCAACTCGTTCTACTCTTGTACCTACCAGCTAGCTTTACCATTAATGTACACTAGGTTCATTGTCCTCACAACCTCAGGGTTTGGGAGCCTGTCAGTTTCCATCCCTGACACCCCATACAGGTAGATTTAGTTATAATTTTATCTTCAGTTAAATTCAAAGTTTTTAAAATTATTTTTAGTTATAGTTTTAAAAAGAAATATTTTTATTTTTTTTAATTTAGATTTAGATTTAATTTTATGATTGTCAATTGTTTTATGTATTTGTAATGTTGTATGTTTTATTTTTAACTTGTTTTATGTGTTTGTAGTGTTGTATGTTTTATTTTTAACTTGTTTTATGTATTTGTAATGTTGTATGTTTTATTTTTAACTTCTATTTCAACTTTAAACTTTCAAATTTTGTCTTTTAAATTT
>JASDQU010245304.1:40339-55526 GCA_032191745.1 Picea mariana | reverse complement strand
CCTTCAAAGCCTCATTGTAATCATCTTCTTGCGAATGCGAGTAGCCATCACATCTCTTCTCAGAGATAAGTTGCCACCATTCTAGCGAGTCTTTCACTCTGTATTTTTACAGTCTCTGTACATTTATTTCACTAATAGAAATCATGTATTATTATATGTCAATATTTATGGTTTCATCTATGATACATTTCTACTATGTTATTGAATATCTGTGATATCTCTGTGCATTTTTTTATTATATCTCCACTCTCATTTCATGCCGAAAATAATCTGGATTTTGGCACCATCTACACATGGAACTATGAAGGAGGATGAAACACCAATCATGGAGGAAGAAACACCGAGAATGGAGGAAGAAATACCTATCGTGGAGGAAGCAGTATCGGCAGTGGCTCCACCGCTCAACGCCACCTCCCTGGACACGTGTCCTCAATACAAGCCTACAACCTAAACTGCATAGGTGTTTTCCTGCATGGTCAGTTAGATGTTTATCTTTTATTATTATGTCCATTTTATCTTATGTTAGTATTATCCAGAAGGATAATTCGGTTTCTCCCTAGGGGCGATGTAATTTTTGTAGTTGACACAACATTATGACTGTTTGTTTAATACTTTGGTTCTCGACCTAAAAGGATGGATGAATTGGTTTCCCCTAAGGGAAATTCAGTTATTACAGTCTCGGTTAAACTGTTGATGATGTAATTTTTTCTCTTGGAAGGATTTTTATAGAATTTTACTTACAAAAAAAAAACAATATGCACATACCGAAATGGTGTCCCAGTGAAATATGGCTTAGCCTTCTTGAGGCACAATTATTTGAGGATAATTGATGGAGGGTGTGGGCCCCATGGGTGGGTTTCTGTATTAGGTGAATGGATGAATGATTGATATGTAGATGGGTAATTGATATTGGATGAGATGAGAGATGAATGAAAATGTCTAGGTGCATTCAAAAAAACCAATCAAAGCATGGTATGATATAGGAGTCCATAGTGGGAAGGCTAGAAATAGGATGAGAAGTACGAGGTTCATTCTCTAAAGTGAAAACTGTCTCAAATCCTATTCTTATAGGTTGAAAATAGCATGTGTATATTTTCCCTGGGGTAAATATATGTCAGACAACTGATAAAGGTGAGAATACTATCAATTGACAGGACCATGATGAAAATAAGGTAAATACTAAAGAACCATTGGTCCTTAAACTTGTAATATACATATTTTCAATAGATTCATTATAGTGTCAAGTTTCGAGGGCCTTGGAGGTGAATGTCGAAGGGTGATACTCAGAAACACAATTTTTTGTAGAGGGATTAATTACATGGAAATTTGAGAACATATACTTGAAGGGACCATGAGATGATGGTACAACCTGAATTCTAATATTGTAGATGGTAACCTATAAAAAACATCAAATACCCAAAGTGAAAAATATTTCTTTCACCAGGAACATGCTATGAAAAATTGATAAAATGTACACCGAACAAGCATACTTTTTCTTGGGAGCTTGGTGATTTTCCACTGAGAAGAATGTGTAAATTTGAAAAAACACCATTCTAGTGCATATAATGGAGCACAAGTATTGTTATGGTGTGAATGGTTTGACAAATAGAGCTCTTGGGATTCTCTATGGGTGACTAGAAGTTTGGGCTCCAAGTGTATAATGGTCATGGTGATCCGGATTATTTTCGGCCCAAAATGAGAGCGGAGATGTAATAAAGAAATGCACAGAGATATCGCGTATATCCAGTAATATAACAGAATATATCAGAGATGCAACCATAAACACAGAGATACAGTAATACACGATTTCCATTAATGAAATAAATGTACAGAGACTGTAAAAATACAGAGTGAAAGACTCGCTAGAATGGTGGCAGCTTATATCTGAGAAGAGATGTGACGGCTACTTGCATTCGCAAGAAGATGGTTACAATGAGGCTCGAAAGGCCTTTTTACAATAGATGGGAATGCCAAAAGTCCTAGACATCCAAAAACCTAACCCTAGGAGATGAAGTGCCAAAAGTCATGTCGTAACTTTTGCATACGATCTCCGTTTTAGGCGTGTGATAGCTCATTGGAAAGGTATCGTCGAGGAGATTAATTTTAGGGCCTCAATCATGCCTTCGGCTATCATTGAGAAACTCGATCTCGAAAAAACTTCATTTAGGACCTCAAAATGGCCCCGGAAGTGAAAACCTGCTAAAAATAGTAAATTGCCAAAATGGCCAGAAAACTGTTTTGAGCCATTTGGAAAAGGTGGGTGGCCCCTGATATCCACCTGGATCACATGGGGTGCATTATGCCACCTCATTTTTACCTACGTTGATGAGGCTTATATTGTCTAATGAACAATATCAAGTGCATTTGGGATACTACAAGAGATTAGTTTGGATTGGTGACAGTTCCCAGTAAGAGGCCTTGACCTCTTGTTATTTTTGGAAAAAAAAATATCTTTTGTTTGGGGTCATACAAATGTTCATATGAACCTATTTTTTTTTAAAAGGACAATATCATGGGTGATCCTGGGATACCTACACTGATCAACATGGGTATGAATAGATCCCCTGTGCTATAGGTCATGATAGATAACTACACATTCATGCCAATGCTAGTGCAATTGTTAGGTTTCTCCCCGTACAGATTAGTGAAGTTATTGGACTAACAACCGCATCGATTTCTATGTCTATGCAAAGGATACTTGTGCTAATGATTGAAAATGTTAGGGATACAATGACGATAATATTAATGTGACTTTGTAGAGTACATACATGTTATTTAACACGACTTTTTAAACTAACATTTGTGCTAATAAATTGGCATGGAGTTTTTGGATGATTTTTTGCTAATGAAGGTTATCTAATCATGATTTTTTTTAATGGTGAAGGTTGTGCATGATATTTCATAGTATGTCAGTCCACTCAAGGGAGGAATATTGGGAGACATTCTAGATGGAGATCTAGGGGGGTGCTGGGATCTAGTTTCAGTTGTCCACTTTTGGTCTATTGAAGTTATTTAACTATGTACATCTATGGTCATATAAGGGTTTAATGGAATTTCTGATTGAATGTGGTTCCACTTCGAGCCACGTGATTTTGGTACTTTTATGGGAAAAAATATCAAAGGGATGTCACTAAATACTCAACAAGATTCCCTAGGACCATCCTAGTGATCCTAGACAGAAAGGGGTTTAGACTTATATCATTTTATAGATCTAATACAAGAAACATGTTTTCCTACCGAGGGAGGATATATCAACATACATTATTCTTGAAGGATGTTCTTGGGTGTCCTGGTTGATGTAGATATAAATTTCTAGCACCAACTCCTATCACCTGCTTCCTGCATAAAAGCCAAAAACAACACCAATCTCCTTCTTCTCCTAGTGTTATAAATCACTAATCTAAATTATATATAAATTGATTTATCATTCATAAGATCATATCCAAACCATTCATAAATAAAAAAAAAAACAATTTGGGGGAAATCCAATCATCTATTGATTAATCATGAAGTAATTACACCAATATTGCATAACTTGGATGTAGATCTATTTATCCTTTTATCCTTGATCCTTTCTCCTCCTCCTTAGCTTCTTGGTCAGGATATGATCTCCAACTTCTTGACGTGATAGATACGAAGAGGTCCTCTAAAAATAAACAACACAACACTACTTATGAATTCTCCTCTTGCCCAAGACTTTCCTTTGTTATATATCTCTTTTGAGGAGGCTTGGTAGAGATTCTAGATATTCTAGAGACCAATATATACTCAAATGTTGTGAGTTCTCAAGTCCTTGACATGAAGATACAATTCATCCCTCGCCCATATCCTAGTAACTCCCCAAATATAGAACTTTTAGGGGTCATCACTTGTTGAATACTTATGTCATGTGAGGGTAATCTCTTGTTGAAAATTTGTATCATGCAAGGGTCGTCGCATGTTTCCCCCCTACGTTTCCAGTGATGATATCCAAAAAGGGCTCAAATCTTAGGAAAGATGTGCATTTTTTTATTATATCCTCTTATGGATTCCATTTTGTCATATAAGGTAGAAAATATGGCTATAACAAATGCCCCCTCATTTGCGAGGTTGGGAAAGGAACGGATGGATGAAATGCATTCCAATAAAATAACATCCATGTGAGGAAACGTTAGGAGATATAAAAGCATTTTTAGAAGCCAAAGAAGTCCTGTAATAAAATACCATGTATGAGAGTGTAAATAGACAATACCTTAAGTAGACATACTCTGAATATGAAAAGCATGCCCATTAAAAAATACACTACAAATCCATGAAATGAAATGATAGACCATGGCCACAAAGGAATACATAGTGGATCCATGTCATCAATAAAATTGTAGTCATGATACAGTATAATGTGGATATACATCATGAACTCAATCATAGCCACCAACAAATAATCACTGCATATAAATATCACGAAGACAACAAACACTCAGGAGAGTGCCCCCAAATTCATAAATGTACTCATATACTAGTGATATACTCCATTGAGATTGTGGGGTTGATGTTGTAATGGAAAGATATGGCCCCAACCGAAGGTCTTCGTCCCAAACCTGAATGGTAAAAATATACATCATGCAAATAAATGAGTTGATATCAAGCATAATAGAAACAGTTTGATTACTGATCATTGATGTATACCATTAACAGATGTGAAGGGACCCATCGATGATGAATATGGACCCAAATATACATAGCACAATATATTGAGTTTTCATATAGGATATGATGTCTAAAAATCGTAGAATTAATCGATCAAAAGTTAATGATGTAAACCCATTGTCGATCATGAGCAGGCCTGCCATTCAGGACCGCAAGTTCCAAGGTACTAACTAGTTTCTAGATCCCTCTCCTATATAATTTGTTGAAGCATATATGATGACATTCATATAAGGAGGGTCCTGATGTATCCCATGTCAATCAACATGAAACATATATCGAGAGATGCTGTGAAGAGAGACAATCACTAAGTACAACTAACATGGGGATGGATGACTCAAAAAGTCAACAAAACAACAAATAGATGACTCAGGATTAAAATTATCTTGAACATATAGCATGACACAATGGTGCCTTGGTAGAAAGACATAAGAGATGGACAAATATAGTGCAACAACATAAGAGGAACTGAATAACTCTCCATGATGAATAAAAAAGTAACCAACTGGAGGAGTATCTCTGATTCATATTACCGGGACAAATCCCAGGAAAGCTAAAACGCAATGATATGATGACGAATCAAACATGTCTGATGTTCAAGGGAGACTAAACTGATGCTTCCATTTTGACAATAGACCAATGGTGAAAAATCCCCACTCATTTTTTGTTTTCCTCCTTCACGGTTTAATGAGTATGAAATAGGAATACAAGTATATATTGTAGTGTCTTTTTCATTCAGTTTTAACGATCCCAAAAAAGAGTTAAACATATAATCATGATGTATATTTTTTGTGTCTTTTACCGAGTCCGAAAAAGAGATAAAATTATACTTGACGAGAGAGAAAAAGTTCCTTAACAACAAGCTCCTATGTTCCAAGTGTTGGAACCAACCTAACAAAAATTCAAACGGTACGGGAAAGTGAGATCTACTCTTAAAAATTGTTCTCTCCCTGGTTGGGTGGATAAAAAACGAATTGCAAATAATGCAAGAGGCATATGGGCATGGCTATTGCAATATATATAAGTGAGATGTGGGAAAAAAACAATGTAAAATTGGGAGGCATGACACAAGAATAAAAATGCATATGCAACCATCAAGCAACAAAATTTTTTTAGGAACCCCCTTGGGATAAGGCCAAAAATAGATGAAGAAATAAAAATGAGGATCAGTAATCAAGTCATGGAGGGGATAAAGGAAGGCTCTCGAGCCTATAGGAATATGTGGCATGGGAACTAAATAGAAATCAATGTTCTAAATAGGGTGCCCATGAAGGGTATGAACTACCGAACAAGTTACGATGTGCAAAAGGGAGTGGATAATGTCACAACACAATGGGATCACGCATATGGAATTGTGACTAAATAATGGATGGTTAATAATGAAAAATGGGAAATGCAAGGAAAAAACTATCCCTATATGCCAGTTTGGGAACACATACCTCAATTTTGTTGCAAATCACCATCTTCTTAAAAAAGATCCCATGATCCTTCAACACATGTAAAATGCATTCTGGTGATCAAAGTGCATAGTAAAATCACAAAAAAGGAAATATTTTTGTATTTTTTGGATATGATAAAATCACTCATATTGCACATCCATGTACAAGGGACTATGCATCATTATGTACTATGAAAAGTAGAGCCCATTGTTAGGCTCATGCCAAGGATCATTTTCATAATTGATTAACTCGTGAGCCAATGTTGGCATCATATGTCTCACCATGACTGGTCCATTCCATATACAAATGAATTTATTCATACAAATATACTCATGATGAGTGGTTTTCTAAGCTATGGAAGCTACTTGATGGGGCCCATCAAGATATGAAGGTGTTAAGAAACATTTACCTTTCAAGGAATGGGAAGCAAAGAATTCTGTGGAAAGTCTCGAAAAAGATAACCAAGGTGGAAAAGGGCCAAGACAGGAATGTCTATTGGATGCCCCAACAAATTCCCCCAGTCTCATGTCAAAGCTCATGATGATAAATCCCATTTTTTCCAAATTAGGAAACGATGCTTGATGCATCACATCATCCTTTGTATTTTCTATAGAATCCATGACTTCCATGATGACCTATTCTAAAGGAAGTTGAGTATCTAGGAAATCATGTGAATGTAGAGAGTCAACAAGCCATTCGAGAATAGTAGGTTGATCACAGTCTATATGAGGATGGAGTTTCATACTACTATCAACAGATGTTGATGGGATTTTTGGATCGAAAATCTCAACCACAATGGTCAGTAGGGAATCTACATATGAGTCATCATCCTCTCAATTACGTACCAGAGAAGGATCGACAGACCCAAGGGATCCATTGGTAATTGACAAAATCATGTTGATAGGAGATACATTAGCAGCGGGAGATTGTAACAACTATCCATGCTATGATATTAAATAATATTTAATAATTTAAACACATGACTTAAGTGTAAGCAAAATTTTCTTTTTTCATAGATGGAATAACCTACAACATATTCATAACTCATTTACAAATTTTGAAATGATAGAACCCATCATAGAAAGTGTCATACATCTCGACCAAGCTTCCCCAAAAGGAAACCAACAGTCACCATCACACGTCTAGGGGAGCGTGACTTCACACAACCCTCCCATGACTCTTGGTTTCAGAGGATAAATGGTCGAAAATACCTCCACCCCTCCTTATAGAACTAGGGTCAACACCCTACATCAAGCCCTAATGTAGAACTATTGTTCTTAGAGTGATGTCATACACTATTTTCTTGATGGTTATGACATCTGTGTTATCTCATCACTATAGTCATTTGGTTATCACATAGCTCATCAACCTATAGGTTAGTTCACCAATAACTCATATCCATGTATATACATCATAATTTTATATAGAAATCCATATTTGTATTGACGTTAAATTAAGAAATATATGTTTATTTTTATCATGTCTTGCATCTGTTATGCATTCACAACATAACTTTGAATTGGTATCCCTGTACCTAAATTCCACGCCTTAATTTGCGTGTTTAAACAAATCAAAGAGTTATCATCATCAGGAGCATACAACAATGAAATTAATAGTATGCAACACATAAATAGGTCCAGATGTACACTTGTCACATGTCTATATCAACATTGTTGAGTCCAAATAGTTGTTAAGCAATGAATTACTAAGATGAGAAAAAACAAATTTCTAACTACCTAAAGCCAAAATATGTGGTGTTACATACACCCACCCTTCAAGAAACTTCGTCCTAGAGTTATGATCATTCACAATATGAGGAGAATTTATGACACAACTTTTATGTGTCTTTCCTGAGAGCAAACCTTATGTTATCTTGGTCCCACTAGACCATGAATTTATTAAAACATTTTGAGGCTATTATTATATTGACTGCAACTATGACTATTTAGTAGGCACCTTGCTATGTATTGACTCTATTTTATTACCATTGGCAATTTACTTAATGAAAGTCATAGCTTTCTAATAGATTTATTCTTCCTAAGTTCTATACTAAAGTATCGTCTACTAGTTTAACATCCAATTAGAATATTATCTCATTATTGGTTATTTGGTTAAGTAAATATTATATTGATCTTGATTACAATTTCATTAAGTTATACACACAATCCCACCTATGTTATCTTGATAATTATAAACAATCATTATTGACTTTGATTATTGTTCTAGCTTGACAATACATATGTCGTCACTCATGAGATTAGCACATTTTTTTATTTTTATTTCTAGGGTCAAGAATTTCCCACTCACACTTAAGTATAGAAGCAACCGAAGTGCATAAGCTACGCTCCTAAGTTAGAAAAAATTTCAATAGCACACCACACCAAATTCTCCATTAACTAAGTAATCGTTTAATAGCCAATGGTAAATTGCTACATGACCTTCCCTCTATGGAGAATAAGTATCCACAAAAAATCCATAGATTATCATATATAAAACATATAATACACAAGAATTAAGAGTGGAACACATCATTAGTTGTTTATGATAATCATAAATAATATGGAGATCTTAAAATTCGTTGACCTCCCGATGAGCCCAACCTCTCCCAAACTTGTAACTGGTCAATGTATTTCTTGTAATAATGATCTCTCCTTCACTCTTAGCATTATCTAGGTTAGATTCTCCCTTATTATCAATACAAACTATGCTTATGACTATGTTTTTATTCGAAATCAAGTTTACCAAAGTACCTTCCACATACTTACAAAGTGGAGGAGGACCCATAAGTCGTACATAACACAATGTATCCCATGTCAAGAATTTATATTCTAGGATACAAGATTTGTTTCAATACTATCACTCTTAACCTTAAAACATATCAATTTGGATGTTAATTATAACTTACAATTTGGTTTCTCTACTCCACAATCTAAGAATAAGATTCCACATTCTAACTTGAAATGGTTACATAAAGCTATGCTTATAGTCTTTGTCTTACTCACAATGCCATGTACTTTGCAATGTTTTGAATGCATTAAAATTCCTCATAACCTACTCTTATAGTAACTTGGGTTGAATATCAATTTATACTTTCATCAATATTTTTATTACTCAATAAAATAAATAAATACAATATAACAAATAATATATATAATTAAATTAGTAAAATTATAAGAAAACATGATAACATAGACAATGATACAAAAGTATATAGATTAGTATAAACAAGAGTAAAGAAATGAATAAAAAAACAAATACTTATTATAAAAAATATTAACAACTATTGATATGTTAGAAAGTGAGTAACATAATATAGAATAAACAATAGTGATATTGCCTTTAATATTATTCTTAAATTGTATATTTTATACTTTTACAAATATGCCATTATATTCCCTTACATTCCATTATTATTTAATTCATATTTATTTATTTTATCTTTATCAACACAATACATTCATTTCATAATTTTTTCAATATTTGTATACATTATTATATAGATTACTTTTCTCTTATATATTTTACTTATATTATTATTCACTTTTTTCTTTTATACCTTTCATTCTATTTATCTAGAGAGAGGAGACACATGCATTTTTTGTTTAGGAAATTATTAGGTTGGTCAAGTGTCCACTTTTTTCTTTTATACCTTTCATTCTATTTATCTAGAGAGAGGAGACACATGCATTTTTTGTTTAGGAAATTATTAGGTTGGTCAAGTGGCTTGTGGATTATTGTTTTAATAAGATATATCCACCGCGCGTCTGAATCTTTGGCTTATTGTCTTAATAAGATAAATCCACCGCGCATTCGAATCTTTGGATTATTGTCTTAATAAGATATATCCATTGTGCATTCGAATCTTTTCCATGAATGGCTTAATGTCCATCAGATGGTTGTTACGAGATGACCTGTCTCATATTTGAATGTGTATCGTCAATGCTCTTTTTTAATTTTAATTGGACATACTCCTTACTGACCTTACTCGAACTTAGTTTACACGGCATATCAGATTTTTCCATAATTTTCAAGGTACAAGATCATCACATGGGAGGTCCAAAAAATAAGATTCAAATTCCATTGCCATGATCAACAGAGTTAGGAGAGTTAGGACATGACAGTTTTTTTTTGTGATTATCAAAAAATATGTTTTCACAATTTCTTTTTAATAAACACATATTTTCCCTGCTTTTGTTTCTCATGATTTAATTACTGAACTTATCTTTCCACTTGTTTTTGCATAAAATTATCACTCCCCTCATGACGCTCCTTTTGGTTGAGAAGCAACATACTAAAAAAATGAGATCTATGTACGAGATCTGCCACAAACATTACACCTACATCATGGATCGATGTCAGTTATCAGAGGTGTGAGAGGCCGATTATATTGAAAAACGAGTATAAGAATAAAAAAATTCTCCAATTGATCATTCTACTTATCTGGAGAAAAGAGAGAAGGTAGGTAGATGTTGCGATAAGGTAGAAGCATAAGTGTATCACATAAGTAAATAGAAAGTAGGTAGATGCTGCCAGAGAGTTAATATCCATTAAATTAATCCTACTTTAGAGTTCACTCAAAGTAATCTAGATACGGTTCCACATTTCAGTGTGAAGGAGGAGTACATACATCAATAGTTTAAGAGAGTCCATATACAATAGTGTTTAAGGACAATTAACATCAAACAAATAGCTCCACTAAAACTCAAATTAGTTTTCCCATAAATATAAAAAAATAATATTTTTATTTATTTATTATTATTATTATTATTATTTTACACTCTTTCTTCATAGATCTGCAGTAATATATATAAATAAGGCAGGTAAGACTCATAGAACACTGATAAGGTTGCACCAACATTCTTTGCTTTCCACTTATTGTAACTAAACAAATAATTAAACTAAATAATGCATTTCATAGAACTTAATATAGGTCATTGATATTACGTATATCAGAAGAATCCTTTCTTTATTTAAGGAAACAAAAGAACATTAAATCGACTCTGAATGATCCGCCCCCACCTACATACATGTCTTGTTGAAAAGGGATGGGAATTTCATTACGAATTTTCCTGCAAGAGAATTAGTTCCTGGTGATGTTGTCGAGCTTAGAGTAGGTGACAAGGCTCTGCCGACATGAGGGTTTTGTGTTTGATAAGCATTTGATAACCTCAACTGTGAGAGTAGATAAAATCTCTCTTATGGGTGAAAGTGTGGTGGTGAATAAGAGCCACCTGAAAGTGGATCATGAAGACGTGGAGCTGCAAGGAAAAAATAATGCATTCTTTTTGCTGGAACAACGGTTGTCAATGGTTCATGCATATATCTTGTAATGGCCACGGGAATGTATACGGAGATAGGCAAGGTTCATTCTCAAATCCATGAAACTTCACAGCACGATGAAGATACACCATTGAATAAAAGCTGAATGAGTTTGGCGAGGATATGACTTTTATTATTGAAGTCGTCTATGCGTTGGTATGGCTTATCAATGTAAAGTATTTCCTTACATGGGAATATGTAAATGGATGGGTGCGGAATTTCATGTTTTCATTTGAAAAAAGAACTTATTACTTCAAGATTGTGGTGGTTTTTGTTGTGGCTGCGATTCTTGAATGGTTACCTGCAACTAATACAACTTGCTTGTCTCTTGGCACTAATGGATTAGAAGAATGCTATTATGAGAAAACAATTACCTAGTGTAGAGACTTTAGGCTATACCACTGTGATTGGTTCTGATAACATAACATTGGAACATTGACAACTAAGCAGATGTCCGCAAAAAACTTTTAGCAATATGATCATACCCATTTTCTCTCCGGGATTATACCGTTGAAGGCAGTACTTATGATCCATGTGATGATATAATTCAAGATTGGCCTAAAGGGAAAATGGACCCCAATCTCCATTCAATTTAAAAAAAAAAAGTGATGCTTTGTGTAATGATGCGGGTATTGCATATATTGGTCATCAACACTACTCTATTGGCATTCCGACTGAAGTAGCTTTGAAGGTTCTGGTTGAAAATATGAAATTACCAGATTTGGGGGAGTATGCAAAGGCTCAAAGGGATGACGACAACCATTCAGTTTCTGCAGAAATCAGATTAGTTTTCTATGGATGAGGATCTTTCATATTTAAAGTCACCAACACTCATGGTCCTCTTTAATAGAATCACAGGTTGATTTCTTTTCCTCTCAAAATCTTTTGAACGAAAATAGAAGTATGGAAGAATGTATTAAGGTATTAGAACTTATGGGAATGCTAGTTTTAAGAGAAAAAACTAGTTTTGGATAGAGAGGCTCCAACCGCGTGTGTGTAGACCTTCAAATAATACCATTCAAATAATCTCGTGACATAGGAATGCTTAAACAATATTGCGCACTAGGATTATACTTTTTTATTTATTAATTTTGGTATTATTTTTCTTTCCATTCGTTATAATAAATGACAAGTAGAAAATGAGGGAAATATAGATAGACTCTTGGCCTAAGAGGTAACACAATCTAGTTGGGAGATTATTGTTCAAATTATGATGTTTATCATGTTAAAGCAGCTAAATTTAAAATTATGGGCATTGGAATTTGTGATAAATATTTCCATGCTTTAAAATTTTGAACATGTCTTAAATCTTGTCAAAATAATAACTTAATCATATTTAATGATTATTTCTATCTTTAGTTCTGGAAGGTCCATAAGCTAAGAGATAGAACCATAGCTTTGATACTAAATGTAACAACTATCCATACTATAATATTAAATAATATTTAATAATTTAAACACATGCCTTAAATGTAAACAAAATTTACTTTTTTCATAGATGAAATAACCTACAACATATTCATAACTCATTTACAATTTTTCAAATGCTAAATATTCTAAATTTGAATCTAAATACACAAATATAAATAAGAGGATGAGATTGATAAGAAGTTAACTTTACCATTAAAATATTTCAATAGAAACATAACAAAATATACCAAGGAAAATACCTCCACCCTGGTGTGTTGAAGATGACCACTTGCGATGTAGTCCTTCCATAAGTATGAAGATGCTTCCAAGCATTCATTTCTTCTCACTTTCCTAGAGGGCAACAACAGAATCCTTCCAGCCAACTAGGAGCTTAGCAGGTTTCCTAGCTCCAAGAAACCTTTCGGTTTCTTGGTCCTCTGTGCCAGTGACTCCAAGAACAACAAAGCACATTTTTTCTAAGAAGATTATCACAAGAATTATATCTTCCAAGAATTTCACAACCTCTCATCATGCTCAAACCTCCCCATGCTCCCCTTACTCACCACTTCTCCTCCCTATTTATCAAGTTTCCATACACCCTTCCCCAAGTATCATCAACCACCCTCATTATTATCCATCAAATGGCCTTATCTAGATTTTTGGGAAAAGATTAAAATAAAACTAAAATATAAATGACTTTCATTAAATAACAATAAATAAAATGCAAAGTCTTTCTTCTCATGCTAGATAATAAATGTAATTTGACAATTTTCCCCAAAATGTACATAACAACCCACCATCAATCAAAGTCAAGAAGGTATGTAATGCTTCTAGATATTTTGTATGTAATATAATTTACATATTCAATAAACATTCAATTAAATAATTAATAATTTACTTTAATAATTAATACATTAATTAATTGTACTAGAGTACATGGATAGGGTATGTTAAGCCCTAATATTGGCTCATTACCCCTTAATTGGGGCATATTATATTAGTAATGTTATTTTATTTATGTCGTCGTTAGGCCATTAGTTGTAATTATACCTCCTAGTCTCCATATATACCAAGGATACATTTTCATTTTGAATCATCTTGTACTTGAACATTTAAGTGGGGTAAAAGGAGGTTGCCCCCTTGAAGAGGCTTATTATCTAAAATTATCTGTTTTTCAAGGTGTTGAGTACTTTTTCTGAGGTTTTTCTATGCTATATTGATATTTGGTTCTTAACATATGGTATCAGAGCTCAAGGTCTTGGGATTTCACTGCTACATCTAAGACACCTTGACATTTTTGCTATAACTTTGTTTCTACAACGTTTCAGAAGGAACGACTTTGAGTATATTTAGTAGACAGTTCAAGGTCGTTGGGTTCACAATTAATCTTCTGAGGCCTTGTAATTTCAGAGATACAATCTATACAAGATATGGTTCTAGAATCATCCTAAACTGAGTCATTGCATAATTTTCGCTATAAACACTTTTCTGTAATGTTTAAGACCCTAAACTCTGGGGGCTATTTATAGAAATCAGTAAGGTATCTGTGGTGAAAATTTTAGCTTCTGGGTCATCTTAAATTTGTAGATAAACCTTGTGTAAGTTAGGGTATCTGACTAGTCCTATTGACTAGTCTCAAGAAGGTTTTCAGGTAAAACAATCATAACTTTTTCCTAGAGTATCCAAATTGAGTGGGACTAGTTTCATTGGATCGTGGATAGTCTATGGTATGTTTGGTGCGAGTTTCAAAATTTTATATAAATTATTTTGTTCGGGACACACTTTACAAGTGATATCTCCTGGAAAGGACAAAAATCGACAAGTTGTGGGGAAAATACCGTAAATTCCACTTGGAACATCCAATTTTGATCAGACCTATGCAATTGTAGAGAAGAAATATCATAGAACTACATAAAATAAAGTTTCATACCCAGAAGGGTCAAAAATTGGGAGATACAACACAAGAAATATTGTCTAGCAGAACCACCTCAAAATCAAGGTTCAAAAGTGATACTTGGCCAACATGCCACCAAAAAAGGAAGCTTCTACACCAAATAAGCCTCCAGAAAATCCTACTTGGACTCTTGATGAAGGTAAAGAAATGCGTAGGGGCATAAATGAACTACAAAATAAGATGGATTCAATGGAAGCTAAGTTGGATACTAAGAGGGATTCAATGGAAGCTAAGTTGGATACTAAGAGGGATTCAATAGAAGCTAAGTTGGATACTAAGATGGATGGTTTAAAAGGGGAGATCATGGAAGTATTGAAAATTTTCGTAAAAGAGAAGACACCTGAAAGTGAAAATGCCTCCCATGAAATTCATGATGAGGACA
>JASDQU010245304.1:3214-35760 GCA_032191745.1 Picea mariana | reverse complement strand
ATCTCTGAAACATTTCTATTATGTTATTGAATATCTGCGATATCTCTGTGAATTTTTTTATTATATCTCCACTCTCATTTCGTGCCAAAAATAATCTGGATTTTGGCACCATCTACACATGGAACTATGAAGGAGGATGAAACACCAATCATGGAGGAAGAAACAATGAGCATGGAGGAAGAAACACCTATCGTGGAGGAAGTGGTCTCGACGGTGGCTCCATCGCTCAATGCCACCTCCCTGGACGTGTGTCCTCAATAGAAGCCTACAACCTAAACTGCATAGGTGTTTTCCTGCATGGCTAGTTAGATGTTTATTTTATTTTTCCACCTATAGCCTATAGTTATATTATGTCCATTTTATCTTATGTTAGTATTAGCCGAAAGGATAATTCGGTTTCTCCCTCGGGGCGATGTAATTTTTGTAGTTGACACAACATTATGAATGTTTGTTTAAGACTTTGGTTCTCGACCTAAAAGGATGGATGAATTGGTTTCCCCTTAGAGAAATTCAATTATTATAGTCTGGGTTAAACTGTTGATGATGTAATTTTTTCTCTTGGAAGTATTTTTATAGAATTTTACTTACAAAAAAAAAACTATATGCACATACCGAAATGGGTGTCCCAGTGAAATATGGCTTAGCCTTCTTGGGGCACAATTACTTGAGGACAATTGATGGAGGGTGTGGGCCCCATGGGTGGGTTTCTGTATTAGGTGAATGGATGAATGATTGATATGTAGATGGGTAATTGATATTGGATGAGATGAGAGATGAATGAAAATGTCTAGGTGCATTCAAAAAAACCAATCAAAGCATGGTATGATATAGGAGTCCATAGTGGGAAGGCTAGAAATAGGATGAGAAGTACAAGGTTCATTCTCTAAAGTGAAAACAGTCTCAAATCCTATTCTTATAGGTTGAAAATAGCATGTGTCTATTTTCTCTGGGGTAAATATATGTCAGACAACTCATAAAGGTGATAAGACTATCAATTGATAGGACCATGATGCAAATAAGGTAAATACATTATAGTGTCAGGTTTTAAGGGCCCTGGAGGTGAATGTCGAAGGGTGATACTCAGAAACACAATTGTTCGTAGAGGGATTAATTACATGGAAATTTGAGAACATATACTTGAAGGGACCATGAGATGATGGTACAACCTGAATTCTAATATTGTAGATGGTAACCTATAAGAAACATCAAATACCCAAAGTGAAAAGTATTTCTTTCACCAGGAACATGCTATGAAAAATTGATAAAATGTACACCGAACAAGTATACTTTTTCTCGGGAGCTTGGTGATTTTCCACTGAGAAGAATGTGTAAATTTGAAAAAACACTATTCTAGTGTGTATAATGGAGCACAAGTATTGTTATGTTGTGAATGGTTTGACAAATAGAGCTCTTGGGATTCTCTATGGGTGACTAGAAGTTTGGGCTCCAAGTGTATAATGGTCATGGGGTGCATTATGCCACCTCATTTTTACCTACGTTGATGAGGTTTATATTGTCTAATGAACAAGATCAAGTGCATTTGGGATAATACAAGAGATTAGTTTGGATTGGTGAAAATTCCTAGTAAGAGGCCTTGACCTCTTGTTGTTTTTGGAAAAGAAAATATCTTTTGTTTGGGGTCATACAAATGGTCATATGAACCTATTTTTTTTTAAAGGAAAATATCATGGGTGATCCTAGGATACCTACACTGATCAACATGGGTATGAATAGATCCCCTATGCTATAGGTCATGATAGATAACTACACATTCATGCCAATGCTGGTGCAATTGTTAGGTTTATCCCCGTGCAGATTAGTGAAGTTGTTGGACTAACAACCACATCGATTTCCATGTCTATGCAAAGGATAATTGTGCTAATGAGTGAAAATGTTAGGGACACAATGACGATAATATCAATGTGACTTTGTAGAGTACATACATGTTATTTAACACAACTTTTTCAACTAACATTTGTGCTAATAAATTGGCATGGAGTTTTTGGATGATTTTTTGCTAATGAAGGTTATCTAATCATGATTTTTTTTAATGGTGTAGGTTGTGCATAATATTTCATAGTATGTCAGTCCACTCAAGGGAGGAATATTGGGAGACATTCTAGATGGAGATCTGGGGGGGTGTTGGGATCTAGTTTCAGTTGTCCACTTTTGGTCTATTGAAGTTATTTAAATACGTACATCTATGGTCATATAAGGGTTTAACAGAATTTTTGATTGAATGTGGTTCCCCTTCGAGCCACATTCTTTTGGTACTTTTATGGGAAAAAATATCAAAGGGATATCACTAAATACTCAACAAGATTCCCTAGGACCATCCTAGTGATCCTAGACAGAAAGGGGTTTAGACTTATATCATTTTATAGATCTAATACAAGAAATGTGTTTTCCTACCGAGGGAGGATATATCAACATACCTTATTCTTGAAGGATGTTCTTGGGTGTCCTGGTTGATGTAGATATAAATTTCTAGCACCAACTCCTATCACCTGCTTCCTGCATAAAAGCCAAAAACAACACCAATCTCCTTCGTCTCCTAGTGTTATAAATCACTAATCTAAATTATATATAAATTGATTTATCATTCATAAGATCATATCCAAACCATTCATGAATAAAAAAAAAATAATTTGGGGGAAATCCAATCATCTATTGATTAATCATGAAGTAATTACACCAATATTGCATACCTTGGATGTAGATCTATTTATCCTTTTATCCTTGCTCCTTTCTCCTCCTCCTCAGCTTCTTGGTCAGGATATGATCTCCAACATCTTTATGTGATAGATAGGAAGAGGTCCTCTGAAAATAAACAACACAGCACTACTTATGAATTCTCCTCTTGCCCAAGACTTTCCTTTATTATATATCTCTTTTGAGGAGGCTTGGTAGAGATTCTAGATATTCTAGAGACCACTATATACTCAAATATTGTGAGTTCTCAAGTCCTTGACATGAAGATACAATTCATCCCTCGCCCATAT
Source organism: Picea mariana (assembly GCA_032191745.1). Taxonomy (NCBI): domain Eukaryota; kingdom Viridiplantae; phylum Streptophyta; class Pinopsida; order Pinales; family Pinaceae; genus Picea; species Picea mariana. The sequence goes on along the minus strand of JASDQU010245304.1, from coordinate 32,758 downwards.
CCTCATAACTCCCCAAATATAGAACTTTTAGGGGTCATCACTTGTTGAATACTTATGCCATGGGAGGGTAAACTCTTGTTGAAAACTTGTATCATGCAAGGGTTTTTGCATGTTTCCCCCCTACGTTTCCAGTGATGATATCCAAAAAGGGCTCAAATCTTAGGAAAGATGTGCATTTTTTTATTATATCCTCTTATGGATTCCATTTTGTCATATAAGGTAGAAAATCTGGCTATAACAAATGCCCCATGATGTGTGAGGTTGGGAAAGGAATGGATGGATGAAATGCATTCCAATAAAATAACATCCATGTGAGGAAACGTTAGGAGATATAAAAACATTTTTGGAAGCCAAATAAGTCCTGTAATAAAATACCATGTATGAGAGTGTAAATAGACAATACCTTAAGTAGACATACTCTGAATATGAAAAGCATGCCCATTAAAAAATACACTACAAATCCATGAAATGAAATGATAGACCATGGCCACAAAGGAATACATAGTGGATCCATGTCATCAGTAAAATCGTAGTCATGATACAATACAATGTGGATATACATCATGAACTCAATCATAGCCACCAACAAATAATCACCGCATATAAATATCACGAAGACAACAACCACTCAGGAGAGTGCCCCCCAATTCATAAATGTACTCATATACTAGTGATATACTCCATTGAAACTTGTAGGGTTGATGTTGTAATGGAAATATATGGCCCCAACCGAAGGTCTTCGTCCCAAACCTAAATGGTAAGAATATACATCATGCAAATAAATGAGTTGATATCAAGCATAGTAGAAACAGTTTGATTACTGATCATTGATGTATACCATTAACAGATGTGAAGGGACCCACGGATGATGAATATGGACCCAAATATACATAACACAATATAGTGAGTTCTCATATAGGATATGATGTCTAAAACTCGTAGAATTAATCGATCAAAAGTTAATGTTGTAAACCCATTGTCGATCATGAGCAGGACTGCCATTTAGGACTGCAAGCTCCAAGGTACTAACTAGTTTCTAGATCCCTCTCCTATATAATTTGTTGAAGCATATATGATGAAATTCATATAAGGAGGGTCCTGATGTATCCCATGTCAATCAACATGAAACATATATCGAGAGATGTTGTGAAGAGAGACAATCACTAAGTACAACTAACATGGGGATGGATGACTCAAAAAGTCAACAAAACAACAAATAGATGACCAGGATTAAAATTATCTTGAACATACAACATGACACAATGGTGCCTTGGTAGAAATACATAAGAGATGGACCAATATAGTGCAACAACATAAGAGTAATTGAATAACTCTCCATGATGAATAGAAAAGTAACCAACTGGAGGAGTATCTCTGACTCATATTACCGGGACAAATCCTAGGAAAGCTAAAACGCAACTATATGATGACAAATCAAACATGTCTGATGTTCAAGGGAGACTAAACTGACGCTTCCATTTTGACAATAGACCAATGGTGAAAAATCCCCACTCATTTTTTTTTTCCCTCCTTCACGGTTTAATGAGTACGAAAGAGGAATACAAGTATATATTTTAGTGTCTTTTTCATTGAGTTTTAACGATCCCAAAAAAGAGTTAAACATATAATCATGATGTATATTTTTTGTGTCTTTTACCGAGTCCGAAAAAGAGATAAAATTATACTTGACGAGAGAGAAAAAGTTCCTTAACAACAAGCTCCTATGTTCCAAGTGTTGGAACCAACCTAACAGGAATTCAAATAGTACAGGAAAGTGAGATCTACTCTTAAAAATTGTTCTCTCCCTGGTTGGGTGGATAAAAAATGAATTGAAAATAATGCAAGAGGCATATGGGCATGGATATTGCAATAGATATAAGTGAGATGTGGGAAAAAAACAATGTAACATTGGGAGGCATGACAGAAGAAGAAAAATGCATATGCAACCATCAAGCAACAAATAATTTTCAGGACCCCCCTTGGGATAAGGCCAGAAATAGATGAAGAAATAAAAATGAGGATCAGTAATCAAGTCATGGAGGGGATAAAGGAAGGCTCTCGGGCCTATAGGAATATGTGGCATGGGAACTAAATAGAAATCAATGTTCTAAATAGGGTTCCCATGAAGGGTATGAACTACCGAACAAGTTACGATGTGCAAAAGGGAGTGGATAATGTCACAACACAATGGGATCGAGCATATGGAATTGTGACTAAATAATGGATGGTTAATAATGAAAAATGGGAAATGAAAGGAAAAAACTATCCCTATATGCTAGTTTGGGAACACATACCTCAATTTCGTTGCAAGTCACCATCTTCTTAAAAAAGATCCCATGATCCTTCAACACATGTAAAATGCATTCTGGTGATCAAAATGCATAGTAAAATCACAAAAAAGAAAATATTTTTGTATTTTTTGGATATGATAAAATCACTCATATTTCACATCCATGTATAAGGGGCTATGCATCATTCTGTACTATGAAAAGTAGATCCCATTGTTAGGCTCATGCCAAGGATCATTTTCATAATTGATTAACTCATGAGCCAATGTTGGCATCATATGTCTCACCATGACTGGTCCATTCCATATAGCAATGAATTTATTCATACAAATATACTCATGATGAGTGGTTTCCTATGCTATAGAAGCTACTTGATGGGGCCCATCAAGATATGAAGGTGTTAAGAAACATGAACCTTTCAAGGAATGGGAAGCAAAGAATTCTGTGGAAAGTCTTGAAAAAGATAACCAAGGTGGAAAAGGGCCAAGACTGGAATGTCTATTGGATGCCCCAATAAATTCCCCTAGTCTCATGTCAAAACTCATCATGTCAAAACTCATCATGATAAATTCCATTTTTTCCAAATTAGGAAACGATGCTTGATGCATCACATCATCCTTTGTATTTTCTATAGAATACATGACTTCCATGATGACCTATTCTAAAGGAAGTTGAGTATCTAGGAAATCATGTGAATGTAGAGAGTCAAAAACCCATTCAAGAATAGTAGGTTGATCACAATCTATATGAGGATGGAGTTTCATACTACTATCAACAGATGTTGATGGGATTTTCGGATCGAAAATCTCAACCACAATGGGCAGTATGGAATCTATATATGAGTCATCATCCTCTCAATTAGGTACCATACAAGGATCGACAGACCCAAGGGATCCACTGGTAATTGACGAAATCATGTTGATAGGAGATACATTAGCAGTGGGAGATTGTAACAACTATCCATTATATGATATTAAATAATATTTAATAATTTAAACACATGACTTAAGTGTAAAAAAAAAATTCTTCTTTCATAGATGGAATAACCTACAACATATTCATAACTCATTTACAAATTTTGAAATAATAAATATTCTAAATTTGAATCTAAAGACATAAATCTAAATAAGAGGATGAGATAAATAGGAAGTTAAATTTACCATTGAAATATTTCCATAGAAACATAACAAAATATACCAAGTGAAATACCTCCTCCCTTGTGTGTTCAAGATGACAATTTGCGATATAGTCCTTCTAGTAGTAGGAATATGCTTCCAAGCATTCATTTTTCTCCACTTTCCTAGAGGTAAACAATGGAATCATGCTAGCCAACTAGAAGCTTAGTTGGCTTCCTAGCTCCAAGAAACCTTTTGGTTTCTTGGCCCTCTATGCCCATGACTCCAAGAACAACAAAGCATATATTCTCTAAGAAGATTATCACAAGAATTATATATTCCAAGAATTTCGCAGCCTCTCATCATCCTCAAACCTCCCCATGCTCCCCTTCCTCGCCACTTCTCCTCCCTATTTATCAAGTTTCCATACACCCTTCCCCAAGTCTCCTCAACCACCCTCATTATTATCCATCAACCTCCCTTGTCTAGATTTTTGGGAAAAGATTAAAATAAAACTAAAATATAAATGACTTGCATTAAACAACAACAAATAAAATGCAAAGTCTTTCTTCTCATGCTAGCTAATAAATGTAATTTGACAATTTCCTCCAAAATGTACATAACAACCCACCATGCTCATTTAATTCATCATACCCACCATCAATCAAAGTCAAGAAGACATTTAATGCTTCTAGATATTTTGTATGTAATATAATTTACATATTCAACAAGCATTCAATTAAATAGTTAATAATTTACTTTAATAATTAATACATTAATTAATTGTACTAGTGTACATGGATAGGGTATGTGTGCATATCTAGAAGACACATATCTCATGTATGTATTAACTATAAACAACCATTGCCTCTAGTGCATAGTTCCTATATGATCAACAAGACATGTAGGACAATAGATCAAGTAATGCATCATTTAATAATATTAACCAAAAAAATTATACCAATTCATCAATAAATCATTATCACACTTAAACTATCAAAATGAAATCGAAGAGGGTTTTAAACATGGTAGGAAGAAAAAGAGTAAACAATAGTGGCATCCGCAATCCCCAATCAACATTCTCAACTAACATTGAAGCATCCTTCCTTCCTAACCTACTTCTTCTTCAATCCTATCCTTTCTTTTGTTGGACTAAGCTAAAGTGTCAAATATATTGACCTAACTCCAGATATAACCCATCATAGGAAGTGTCATACATCTTGACCAAGCTTCCCCAAAAGGAAAGAAACAGTCGCCATCACACATCTAGGGGAGCGCGACTTCACACAATCCCCCCATGACTCTAGGTTTCAAAGGATAAATGGTCGGCAATACCTCCACCCCTCCTTATAGAACTAGGGTCAACACCCTACATCAAGCCCTAATGTACAACTATTATTCTTAGAGTGATGTCATACACTATTTTCTTGATGGTTATGACATCTGTGTTATCTCATCACTACAGTCATTTGGTTATCACATAGCTCATCAACCTATAGGTTAGTTCACCAATAACTCATATCCATGTATATACATCATAATTTTATATAGGAATCCACATTTGTATTGACCTTAAATTAAGAAATATATGTTTATTTTTATCATGTCTTGCATCTGTTATGCATTCACAACATAACTTTGAATCGGTATCCCTATACCTAAATTCCATGCCTTAATTTGCGTGTTTAAACAAATCAAAGAGTTATCATCATCATGAGCATACAAAAATGAAATTAATAGTATGCAACACATAAATAGGTCCAGATGTACACTTGTCACATGTCTATATCAACATTGTTGAGTCCAAATAGTTGTTAAGCAATGAATTACTAAGATGAGAAAAAACAAATTTCTAACTACCTAAAGCCAACATATGTGGTGTTACATACACCCACCCTTCAAGAAACTTCGTCCCAGAGTTATGATCATTCACAATATGAGGAGAATTTATGACACAACTTCTATGTGTCTTTCCTGATAGCAAACCTTATGTTATCTTGGTCCCACTAGACCATGAATTTATTAAAACATGTTGAGGCTATTATTATATTTATTGCAACTATGACTATTTAGTAGGCAGCTTGCTATGTATTGACTCTATTTTATTACCATTGGCAATTTACTTAATGAAAGTCATAGCTTTCTAATAGATTTTTTCTTCCTAAGTTCTATACTAAAGTATCGTGTACTAGTTTAACATCCAATTAGAATCTTATCTCATTATTGGTTATTTGGTTAAGTAAATATTATATTGATCTTGATTACAATTTCATTAAGTTATACACACAATCCCACCTATGTTATCTTGATAATTATAAACAATCATTATTGACTTTGATTATTGTTCTAGATTGACAATACATATTCCGTCACTCATGAGATTAGCACATTTTTTTATTTTTATTTTTTAATTTTTTTTTTATATTACAAACATGGGCTAAGATATTACTAATTGGTTGTTATGCAATATCATCACTTAAAGGTTTTTTTGTTCATTGTTCTCAATCTCACTCTTTTCTTAAGTTATATAAATTAGATCTTCAACCAAGTTAATTGTCAAGTATAAAATTATATTCATCATAGTCGAGGAAAAACATGCCTTCGATCAATAATTCATGATTTACAAATGTCCCTATACATGAATAACACCATGTTGACACATGATTTAGTGAACATTTGTATATCAAGATTAAATTTACTAAGGGTTCATTCCAAAATATTTAGTCACTTGTCCTTAAGGTGTTCTCTTCCCACAATTGGACTTTGTATGTCTCAAAATTATTTACTTTACACCTACATAACACTTACCAACATTGGATTCTAACTCTTTTCTTTTCCATCTTTAGCTCTTTCAAGTTCTTTCCCTTTACTATGAAAGAAGTTTAACAATGGCAAGTACATTTTCATCATTCCTCATCTATATTATATCTTAATTTTTTCAAATAGAGTTTCTTCATATGGAAATATCCTTCTTAGTGACCAAGAAGTTGCTAAACTGATTAATGTATTTCAAGGTGTGATCTCCCATTTAGACGCCTCACCCCTCTTACAAGGACCTATGAAGAATAATCCATGACACTCCTTTGGAATTTCTACTACCAAATAAATTTATGGGTGAAAGTGTTGGATTTTTCCCAAGAGATACCCACTTTTCTCAAAGCATTCTTTCATTCATTTTTCTTAGTCAACTAGTGTTATCTAAGTTACTTATCACTTATTATACTATAATTACCAATCCTTCACAAGATATTCTTGAACTCTACTACTTTAGAATGATTAAGTCAACTCAAAAATTAAACATGTGTTGACTTAACATCATGTTGGTCGATATAAACTATTTGATATACCCCATCACACATTATGATAAATAAGTAAAAACATTCATGATATTTCATTTATCATTCCAAACTCAATTTCTAGGTTCATGGGATACACCCACTTATAGTATATCATATGACCACACTAACCTACGTAATTGATTAAACACAATCCATAACTATTATTTTTGTTGACTTGGCACTACACCCTCTCTAGGGTCAAGAATTTCCCACTCACACTTAAGTATAGAAGCTACCCAAGTGCATAAGCTATGCTCCTAAGTTAGAAAAAATTTCAATAGCACACCACACCAAATTCTCCATTAATTAAGTAATCGTTTAATAGCCAATGGTAAATTGCTACATGACCTTCCCTCTATGGAGAATAAGTATCACAGAAAATCCATAGATTATCATATATAAAACATATAATACACAAGAATTAAGAGTGGAGCACATCATTAGTTGTTTATGATAATCATAAATAATATGGAGATCTTAAAATTAGTTGACTTCGCGATGAACCCAACCTCTCCCAAACTTGTAAGTGGTCAATGTATTTCTTGTAATAATGATCTCTCCTTCACTCTTAGCATTATCTAGGTTAGAGTCTCCCTTATTATCAATACAAACCATGCTTATGAGTATGTTTTCATTCGAAATCAAGTTTACTAAAGTACCTTCCACATACTTACAAAGTGGAGGAGGACCCATAAGTCATACATAACACAATGTATCCCATGTCAAGAATTTATATTCTAGGATACAAGATTTGTTTCAATACTATCACTCTTAACCTTAAAACATATCAAGTTTGGACGTCAATTATAACTTACAATTTGGTTTCTCTACTCTACGATCTAAGAATAAGATTCCACATTCTAACTTGAAATGGTTACATAAAGCTATGCTTATAGTTTTTGTATTACTCACAATGTCATGTACTTTGCAATGATTGGAATGTATTAAAATTCCTCATAACCTACTCTTATAGTAACTTGGGTTGAATGTCAATTTATACTTTCATCAATATTTTTATTACTCAATAAAATAAATAAATACAACATAACAAATAATATATATAATTAAATTAGTAAAATTATAAAAAAAACGTGATAACATAGATAATAATACAAAAGTATATAGATTAGTACAAACAAGAGTAAAGAAATGAATAAAAAAACAAATACTTATTATAAAAAATATTAACACCTATTGATATGTTAGAAAGTGAGTAACATAATATAGAATAAACAATAGTTATATTGCCTTTAATATTATTTTTAAATTCCATATTTTATACTTTTACAAATATGCCATTATATTCCCTTACATTCCATTATTGTTTAATTTATATTTATTTATTTTTTCTTTATCAACACAATACATTCATTTCATAATTTTTTCAATATTTGTATACATTATTATATAGATTACTTTTCTCTTATATATTTTACTTATATTATTATCCACTTTTTCTTTTATACCTTTCATTCTATTTATCTAGAGAGAGGAGACATTTGCATTTTTGTTTAGGAAATTATTAGGTTGGTCAAGTGGCTTGTGGATTATTGTCTTCTAAATCTTTGGCTTATTGTCTTAATAAGATATATCCACCGCGCATTCGAATTTTTGGATTATTGTCTTAATAAGATATATCTACTGCGCATTGGAAGCTTTTCCATGAATGGCTTAATGTATGCTTGTTACGAGATGACCTGTCTCATATTTTAATGTGTATCGTCAATGCTCTTTTTTAATTTTAATTGGACATACCTTACTCGAACTTAATTTACACCGCATATCAGATTTTTCCATAATTTTCAAGGTACACGATCATCACATGGAAGCTCCAAAAAATAAGATTCAAATTCCACTGCCATGATCGNTTTTTTTTCATGATTATCAAAATATATGTTTTCGCAATTTCTTTTTAATAAACACATATTTTCCCTGCTTTTGTTTCTCATGATTTAGTTACTGAACTTATCTTTCCCTGCTTTTGTTTCTCATGATTTAGTAATTGAAATTATCTTTCCACTTGTTTTTCCATAAAATTATCACTCCCCTCATGACACTCCTTTTGGTTGAGAAGCAATATACTTAAAAAAACATGATCCAGTTACGAGATCTGGCACAAACATTACACCTACATCATGGATCGATGTCAGTTATCAGAGGTGTGAGAGGCCGATTATATTGAAAAATGGGTGTAAGAATAAAAAAAATTCTCCAATTGATCATTCTACTTATTGATCATTCTACTTATCTGGAGAAAAGAGAGAAGGTAGGTAGATGTTGCGATAAGGTAGAAGCATAAGAGTATCACATAAGTAAATAGAAAGTAGGTAGATGTTGCCAGAGAGTTACTATCAATTAAATTAATCCTACTTTAGAGTTCACGCCAAGTAATCTAGATACGGTTCCACGTTTGAGTGTGAAGGAGGAGTACATACATCAATAATTTAAGAGAGTCGATATACAATAGTGTTTAAAGACAACTAACACTAAACAGATAGCTCCACTAAAACCCGAATTAGTTTTCCCATAAATATAAAAAAAATAATGTTTTTATTTATTTATTATTATCTTTATTATTTTACACTCTTTCTCCATAGATGTGTAGTAATACATATAAGTAAGGCAGGATAGGGACCAGATAGAACACTAATAAGGTTGCACCAACATTCTTTTCTTTTCACTTATTGTAGCTAAACAAACAATTAAACTAAGTAATGTATTTCATAGAACTTAATCTAGGTCATTGATATTACCTATACCAGAAGAATCCTTTCTTTATTTAAGGAAACAAAAAAACATTAAATCGACTCTGAAAGATCCGCCACCCACCTACATGCATGTCTTGTTGAAAAGGGATGGGAATTTCATTACGAATTTTCCTGCAAGAGAATTAGCTCCTGGTATGAGGGTTTTGTGTTTGATAAGCATTTGATAACGTCAACTGTGAGAGTAGATAAAATCTCTCTTATGGGTGAAAGTGTGGTGGTGAATAAGAGCCACCAGAAAGTGGATCATGAGGACGTGGAGCTGCAAGGAAAAAATAATGCATTCTTTTTGCTAGAACAACGGTTGTCAATGGTTCATGCATATATCTTGTAATGTCCATGGGAATGTATACGGAGATAGGCAAGGTTCATTCTCAGATCCATGAAACTTCATAGCACGATGAAGATACACCATTGAATAAAAAGTTGAATGAGTTTGGAAAGGTTATGACTTCCATTATTGAAGTCGTCTATGTGTTGGTATGGCTTATCAATGTAAAGTATTTCCTTACATGGGAATATGTAAATGGATGGGTGCGGAATTTCATATTTTCATTTGAAAAAAGAACATATTACTTTAAGATTATTGTGGCTGCGATTCTTGAATGGTTACCTGCAGCTAATACAACTTGTTTTTCTCTTGGCACTAATGGCTTAGAAGAATGCTATTGTGAGAAAACAATTACCAAGTGTAGAGACTTTAGGCTATACCACTGTGATTTGTTCTGATAACACTGGAACATTGACAACTAAGCAGATGTACACAAAAAAACTTTTAGCAATATGATCATACCCATTTTCTCTCCGGGATTATACCGTTGAAGGCAGTACTTATGATCCATGTGATGATATAATTCAAGATTGGCCTAAAGGGAAAATGGACTCCAATCTCGAGTCGATTTAAAAAAAAAATTGATGCTTTGTGTAATGATGCGGGTATTGCATATATTGGTCATCAACACTACTCTATTGGCATTCCGACTGAAGTAGCTTTGAAGGTTCTGGTTGAAAAGATGAAATCACCAGATTTGGGGGGAGTATGCAAAGGCTCAAAGGGAGGACGACCATTCAGTTTCTACAGAAATTATATTAGTTTTCTATGGATGAGGATCCTTCATATTTAAAGTCACCAACACTCATGGTCCTCTTTAATATAATCACAGGTTGATTTCTTGTCCTCAAAAAATATGTTGAACAAAAATAGAAGTATGGAAGAATGTATTGAGGTATTAGAGCTTATGGGAATGATATTTTTAAGAGAAAAAAATAGTTTTGTATAGAGAGGCTCCAACCACGTGTGTGCAGACCTTCAAATAATACCATTCAAATAATCTGGTGACATAGGAATGCTTGAACAATATTGCGCACTAGGATTATACATTTTTATTTATTTATTTTGGTATTATTTCTCTTTCCATTCCTTATAATAAATGACAAGTAGAAAAGGAGGGAAATATATATAGAATCTTGGCCTAAGAGGTAACACAATCTAGTTGGGAGATTATTGCTCAAATTATGATGTTTATCATGTTAAAGAGGTTAAATTTAAAATTATGGGCTTTGGAATTTATATTTTCATGCTCTAAAATTTTGAACATGTCTTAAATCTTCCCGAAATAATAACTTAATCATATTTAATGATTATTTCTATAATTCTTTCTATTGTTAGTTTTGGAAGGCCCATAGACTATAAGAGTTAGAACCATAGATCTGATACCAAATGTAACAATTATTCATGCTATGATATTAAATAATAGTTAATAATTTAAACACATGTCTTAAGTGTAAACAAAATTTTCTTCTTTCATAGATGGAATAACCTACAACATATTCATAACTCATTTACAATTTTTGAAATGCTAAATATTCTAAATTTGAATTTAAATACACAAATCTAAATAAGAGGATGAGATAAATAAGAAGTTAACTTTACCATTAAAATATTTCAATAGAAACATAACAAAATATACCAAGGGAAATCCTCTTCCTTAGTGTGTTGAAGATGACCACTTGCGATGTAGTCCTTTGAGAAGTAGGAAGATGCTTCCAAGGATTCATTTCTTCCCACTTTCCTAGAGGGTAACAATGGAATCCTCCCAGCCAAATATGATCTTAGCTTTCTTCCTAGCTCCAAGAAACCTTTCAGTTTCTTGGCCCTCTGTGTCAGTGACTCCAAGAACAACAAAGCACATATGCTCTAAGAAGATTATTACAAGAATTATATCTTCCAAGAATTTCACAACCTCTCATCATTCTCAAACCTCCCTATGCTCCCCTTACTCACCACTTCTCCTTCCTATTTATCAAGTTTCCATACACCCTTCCCCAAGTTTCCACAACCACCCTCATTATTATCCATCAACCTCCCTTATCTAGATTTTTGGGAAAAGATTAAAATAAAACTAAAATATAAATATCTTGCATTAAAAAACAATAAATAAAATGTAAAGTATTTCTTCTCATGGTAGCTAATAAATGTAATATGACAATTTTCCCCAAAATGTACATAACAACCCACCATGCTCTTTTAATTCATCATATCGACCATCAATCAAAGTCAAGAAGGTATTTAATGCTTCTAGATATTTTGTATGTAATATAATTTACATATTCAATAAACATTCAATTAAATAATTAATAATTTACTTTAATAATTAATACATTAATTAATTGTACTAGTGTACATGGATAGGGTATGTGTGCATAGCTAGCGGACACATATATCATGTATGTACTAACGATAAACAACCATTGCCTCTAGTGCATAGTTCCTATAGGATCAACAAGACATGTAGGACAACAAATCAAGTAATGCATCACTTAATAATCTTAACGAACAAAATTACACCAATTCATCCATAACTCATTATCACACTTAAAATATCAAAATGAAATCAAAGAGGGTTTTAAACATGGTAGGAAGCAAGTGAGTAAACAATAGTGGCATCTTAATCCCCAATCAGTATTATCAACTAACATTGAAACATCCTTCCTTCCTAACCTACTTCCATCTTCCATCCTATCCTTTCCTCTGTTGGACTAAGCTGAAGGGTCAATTATATTGACCTAACTCCAGATAGAACCTGTAAGAGGAAGTGGCATACATCTTGACCAAGCTTACCCAATAGGAAACTAGTAGTCACCATAACACATCTACAGAAACTTAACTTCACACAACCCTCCCACGAGTCTAGGTTTCGGAGGATAAACGGTGGGAAATACCTCCACCCCTCCTTATAGAACTAGGGCCAACAACCTTAATCAAGCCCTACTGTTGAACTATTGTTCTTAGAGTCACATCATCATCATCATCATCAAGTCATGTGTCCTATCAAAACCACACTTACCACAAATCACAACAATATTTCAAATCATAAATTAACTAATAATTATAACTTATAGCATACACTATTTTCTTGATGTTTACGACATCCATGTTACCTCATCACTATAGTCATTTGGCTATCACATAGCTCATCAACCTATAGGTTAGTTCACCAATAACTCATATCCATGTATATACATCATAATTTTATATACAAATCCATATTTGTATTGACGTTCAATTAAGAAATGTATCTTTATTTTTATCATGTCTTGCATCTATTATGCATTCACAACATAACTTTGAATCGATATCCCTATACCTAAATTCCACATCTTAATTTGCATGTTTAAACAAATCAAGGTTTAACATCATCATGAGCATATAACAATGAAAATAATAGTATGCAACACATAAATAGGTCTAGATGTACACTTGTCACATTTCTATATCAACCTTGTTGAGTCCAAATAGTTGTTAAGCAATGAATTACTAAGATGAGAAAAAGAAAATTTCTAACTACCTAAAGCCAAAATATGGGCTGTTACAGAGATGGTGGGGCAAGGGGAAACATTCCCATGGGTGATGGATATTTAAACATCTCTACAATGACGTTCATGTAATACTGCATGGTATCATTGAAAAAGGGTACATTATATTCCTCATTGGATAAACAATTTGGGGTACAAAACACAAGATGATTGATCATAATGATTTTCCCTTGGTGGGGGAAGTGTAGGACCCTAACAATGCATGAGAAAACTACAGACATGTCATAGAACCAAGTATGTTGGAGTAACAAATTGTACTTTTTGGACATGATGTTTTGGAAATATTTTTACAGCTTTTATATAATTCTTGGTCAAAATACTAAGTATATGAAAAGTGCATGGAAGAAGAAAGAAAGATAGGTAGCTCCTAGGTAAGGCACATCTAGGAGGATAATGCACAAAAGGAGGAAAGTGTGTAGAAGAAAGGAAGTTTGCAAATAAGAGAATAAATCCAACAAAAGATAAAGAAAGAGAAGAAAGAGAGAGAATAAAGCATAATAGAAGAATAACAACCCGAAATTATAGAAATACAAGATCAACAAAAAAGTAACATGGCCATTGAAAAGAAAAATAAAGTTGGAGAACAACAAGTTGACTGAACTAGCCATGCATTGTAATGGGGTATTTTTGGGATGATAAAATTAGGGTTTTTAGCTCTATATTTTTGTATAAATATGTAACGGTTTGGGAAATTAGGGGTTCCTGAAGTGTGGGTTCCTCGATATAGTTGGTTCGGGTATGTTAGGTTTTGGTCAATTATGTTATGTTTTGTCCTATTTTGTTTAGTTCCATGTTGTGTTCGAGAGTTATTGAATGTAACAGTTTGTTGGTGAGAAGAATGAATAAAGGAAGTTTAAATAGATGATACAAAATCTTGTGTTTCGTGTCTATTATATGATTTATTATGAATTATAGATGATTGCATCATAGATTACTTTTATCTCATGTTGAATCTTTGCACAATGAGAATAATTGTTAAATAAATGGAGTATAGATGAATCTAGAATATACTAAGTATAGGGATATGAATGATAAGTAATTTAATATTGAATAAGAACAGAGCTACGTGCACTGAAAAAATAATAAAAAATGAACCAAATGATTTTATCCCATTCCCTCAATATTTCAAAATCATGGTTCTTGCAGTCCCAACAAATACCTGAGGTGAGACTTCATATCCACAAGCAGGTGATGCCTAAAGGGTTGATGTCTTGTGGGTTTTATTGGTCATAGATAAAATGAACCTAGGGTATTATAAACCATTCAAAATGATAACAAATGGTTCCATTGTCACGATCGGTAATGTTTTATTAAGGGGATGTTTTGGGGGATGATTAAGAAGCATATATTAGAATGGTTGTAAAGAAAGAAATGAGAGTTTGTAGGAAAAGAGAACAGAAACCCTCAAATGAGTGAAAAGAAATGTATGCAAAGGTATGTGTACACATATCTTCATGAACATTTCTTTGGATATTTTTCAATTATTCTCACGGAGTGGCTAGAAAGACTAATGGAAAAAATTGGAAAACACAATGCTGCAACATTGAGAAATTGGACTCTTGAATTGGTAAGACTACTGAATTTTGTAAGTAACTCAACTACTTGAGAAGTTTATTTTTGGTTGGATAGAATAATAATAGGCTATGTTACAAAGTTTGTAGTAGATCAAAAAGACAAAGTGAGAGTCCCATTACATTACACATATGAAGGAGATTAAATAGGTACAAACATAGTCTGTATGGAAATTTGACCAGAGATTTAAGGATGTGATAGGTAGAATGAATTTATATATCCCAGATCAAAAACATCAGGATTGGTTTATTTCAGGGATTCTATCACACATTTGTATACCAATGATTCAACAAAAGGTTGTGTCACAGCCCGAGGTGATGGAAATTGCAATGAAATTGTAATCATTTCATGTAAGAGATACTGGAGGAATGGAGAAGATTAAGACACAGTTGGTTTCATTTACAATTCAACTAGAATAACTAACAAATGTAAAGAAGAAACCTGAACAGTTTTTGTGTACCAAGTAAAAAATGGAAGGCCATCACAAGGATGAATTCCCATCATTCGTGTAGTATCTGGCAGCTAGAGTGTTGAATCCATTACTAGGGGGAGGATATTGTGAGATATGTAATAAATGGGGCAATCACCCAATGGAGTGTCCATTACTATAGAAATATCATATCACCCCAAATAAACTTGTACTACAAATGTTTGCAAATCAATGGGACATGAGGAAAATGATTGCCATGCATTCGACTTAATGAGGGAGAGAACATCAGATATGTATAGGATTCAAGAGGAGAATGTTGCAAAATATGTGGGGGGTCTAAAATATAAAAATCAAAGAGGTTCCAATCAAGGAAACAAAGGAAATTTTGGTAGAGGTCGAGGTAGAGGAAATTTCGATACAAGAGAAAGAGGATCGATAATACGTTATAATTGTGATCAACCAGAACACTTGACAAGGGACTATCAGAATCCATGTACAACATGCACATATTTTTGTTAGGGACCTAACCCCTCACGTAGGTAGAATAATATATTTCAATGTAATAAAGGTCGATATTAATAAGACCTAGCAATAAGGAAGAATAAGCCGAATGTAAGAAGACCTAATGGAAGCTTCCACTTTTGGAAGGATATTCCCCTGTATGGTTCTTTTGATAGACATATTTAGTATAAATAGGAGTCAAGGGTATGAGAATTGTTGTCTTGGATATTATTGTAATAGAGATCTACTCAACTGGAGGTTTCCCCCTTAAAGAGAAAAGTGAACATTGCTCTTAGTAATCGAAGTGCTCATTCTTGTGTTATTATGATATCATTTTGGTGCTATTGCGGTGTTGTTCTAGTTATATTGTTGTTTATATTCCATTTCTAGCATTTTATTTATGTTCTGCATACTTTTTATATCTGGAATATTACAAGTGGTATCAGAGCACTTTCCTGAGCAGAAAATTGTGGGTTAATTTTTTTCAGGGTAGACTTATTCCGACGTCTTTAAGATATAGATATCTATTGTTACGCGCATAAACCCATGGTTGAGGGATTCATACATGTAGGAAATACAAGTGTTACTTAAGCGCACATCTGTTGGCCACCCTTGTAACCCCTATTGGTAGCCCTTCGAGTGGTAGTGTATCAAACAAAACCTGTATACAGATCGACCTAGATTTCTTTAAGCCTACTTTATATAAACTGATCAATCGCCTGACTGCTATAGTGCCACTGAGAACAACACTCAGTAAGATACTCTCTAGTACCTGGGTAGTTAGGCAGTACAACTAAGGGCATGGCCTAGCCTCCTTAGTTGATGCCCTGAGATATTGGGCTGAGCACTATTGTTGGACCCCACATGTATATCAGAGAGTTATAACACATGGCAAACCCTTGTTTGTAGAACCCTTGAATACCTAACCCTTGGGGACGAAAACAAAAAAAAATAAAAATAGACAAGATCTATTGTCGCACAACTGTGTTCAATTTTCCACATCACTACACATTTCTTACTGGTTAATCATTTTGTCATTTCATCACTGCAGTATTCTTCAAACAGGAGTATAACTCCGCATGTGTAAAAAAAAAAAAATGGAAATTTTTTCACCATTACTTGAGACCTATTCCATTGGATTTATCTCTTTTCCCTTATCAAATTAATACCTATCATTTTTCATAAAAAAAATTGACCTCATGCCCCCCTTTTTGGTTCCCTCATCATCATGGCCCCTACCCATAGCCAAGACTTGGAAGCTCAATTCAATACCTTGTAATCTAATTTCACAGAGACCCAACAAGAAATCAGATAGCTCAGTGCCAATACTGCCACCATCAATACAAACATGCATTCCTCCATCATTGCCTCAATCATGGAACTCAAAGAAGACCTCAAACAAAACATGACTACCCAGCTTGAATATTTTGTTTCGATGATCTGCAACAAGCTCCATATCCCTGCAGATCCCGCTTTATCTGACTCACCTTTTCATACCGAAGCTGAAACTTCCTTTCATTCCCATAATTTTCATCCTCGTCACTTTTAGCGTGACCTACACTTTCCACTGGTGGATGTGACCAAATTTGATGGCTCGGATCCCACTATTTGGGTAAATCAAATGGAACAATATTTCTCTTTTTACGGCATTGTAGATGACTTGGCCAAACTCTGGTATGGTGTTCTCCATCTAGATCAAGAACGTTGGCAATGGTGGAAATGGGGAAAAAATAATCGTCAAGGGTATGTTGCTTGGACACACTTTTTGGCAGCGATTTATGAATGCTTTGACACCAACA
Source organism: Picea mariana (assembly GCA_032191745.1). Taxonomy (NCBI): domain Eukaryota; kingdom Viridiplantae; phylum Streptophyta; class Pinopsida; order Pinales; family Pinaceae; genus Picea; species Picea mariana. Next base: position 15,074 of record JASDQU010245304.1, on the reverse strand, counting down.
CCAACCATTTAGGCCATTTGAAAAAGTTGAAACAATCTGGCACAGTGGAAGACTTTATAGCTTCTTTTGAGAGACTGGTTTTTCGTACAGAGGGCATGTCTGATGCTTTTTTCCGAGAATGTTTTATTAGTGGCATCAAGGATGAGATTCGTTCCCATGTCCTCATGGATCAACCTCAGAGATGGGTGGAGGATACTAAATGAGCTAAGGAAGAACAATAGGTTGTCTCTTCTCAAAATAAAAAAACCTCCTTATTCCTCACACTAAACTAGTAAATCTCACTCCTCCTTCCACTCCACTAAAGATCCAAAAATTGACTAGGGCCAAAATGGATGAACGCCAACTCAAAGGCCTTTGTTATAATTATGATGAAAAATATTTTCCGAGACACAAGTGGAAGAAACAAAATATTTTTATGGCCATCTAGGAGGATGTTTCATAAGAGGATGTTGAATATCCCCTTGTGTCTGAGTCACCTAAACCCACTGACATTTCCCCTCCCTCAAACCCTCCCAAAGTAGAACTAGTCATTTCTCTAAATGATCTCACTAGCTTCTTTGTTCCCCAAACCCTCAAACTAATTGGATACATCAAGCATAGGAAGTTAATAATTATTGTTGATAGTGGAAGCACCCATAATTTTATTCATCGCTGCATTTCCCAAGAAACTAATTTCTATACGCGTGCAATCAATAATTTCCAAATCATGATTGCCAATGGTAGGTCCATGAAATTTGGAGGGCGTTGTGAAAATGTGTGTCTCCAAATTGGTGACTACCACCTGAAATATCATATGTTTTCTATCGACATGGGTGGTTGTGACATTGTGTTGGGTACATACTGGCTAAGGATTTTCGGTCCCATTCTCATGTATTTTAAGGAATTAATAATGCAATTCGACCAGGAAGGACAACAATATAAGTTCCAAGGAATCACCGTCGGATCCCTTGAGATCATTATCTCCCATCGCATGGAAAAGATGCTAAAAAATGATCGTTCGGACGTTATTGTCCAACTCAATTCCATACAAGAAACTAAGACACCCTCTCTGTCGCAGGACCTCCAATCCATCCTCTTTAAACATCAAGCAGTTTTTCCCACTCATTCCATTCCCCTTGTCCCAAGAAGCCTTCCTCCCAATATTCATCCCTATCGTCACCCCTTTTCCCAAAAAAATGAAATTGAGAAAATGGTTCAAGAATTTCTTAATGCATGTGTTATCCACCTTAGTATGAGCCCCTATTCTTCTTCTGTGGTCATGGTCATAAAGAAAGAAGGTTCTTGGCACACGTGTACTGATTTATGCACCCTCAATAAACTCACCATTAAAGAAAAATTTCCCATTCCTATCGTTGATGACCTCTTGTATGAATTGAGTGGCGCCCATTTCTTTACTAAACTTGATATTCCTTCTGGATACCACTAGATCCATATGAAAGAGGAAGACATTCCTAAAGCTTCCTTTAGAACTCATGCGGGCCACTATGATTTTTTGGTCATGTCCTTTGGTTTGTGTAATTCTCCCTCCACTTTCCAAATCCTTATGAATCATGTCTTCCATCCTTTTCTTTGTCATTTTGTCTTAGTTTTTTTTTATGATATCCTCATCTACAGAAAAACTTGTACATACCATATTGCTCATGCAGATCAATTTCTCCATCTAGTCTCTCAGCAATGACTTTTCCTTAAACAATCTAAATGTTCTTTTGGCACCTCAAAAGTCTAATACTTGGGTCATCTTGTTGGAAAGAACGACATCATGGTGGATACTAAAAAGATTGAAGCTATGCAATATTGGCTTCACCGAAAGAATCTCAAAAGATTGCATTGATTTCTAGTCTTAACATGTTATTATTGCAATTTTGTTAAGAACTATGGAAATATTTCGGCCCCTCTCACAACACTCCTTAAAAATAACTCTTTCACCTAGACTCCAATAGCTACTTAGGCTTTTCAAACTTTGAATATGGCCATGTGCACCACTCCAGTTTTGGCAGTTCCTAATTTCACAAAAAACCTTTGTCCTGGAATGTCATGCTTTAGGAAAATGAATTGGCATTCTCCTTATGCAAGAGGGTCGGCCCTTGGCCTTTACCAACAAACAACTATCTGAACGAAATTTGGGAAAATCAATCTATGAAAAGGAAATATTGGCTATTATGCATGACATTTGTCTTTGGATCCCTTATCTATTGGAGCAACGCTTCCAAATTAATACAAATCTTCAAAGCCTCAAGTACTTTCTGGAACAATGCATTTCCACCCGAGAGCAACAAAAATGGGTGACTAAGCTCTTTGGATATGATTATGAGATCATTTGCAAGAAAGGAAAAGACAATGTGGTTGTGGATGCACTTTCCCAAAAATATGAAGATGAAGGGTCCATTTTTCCTCCCTCCTTCATTGTACCAGATTGGCTCCAATTAGTTCTCCAGTAATGTCTACATGATCCAAAAATATTGCATCTGATACAACAATTGCAGTCCAATTCTCCAGTTTCCCTGGCGTACTCTTGGCTCCATGATGAGCTTTGATACAAACACCATTTTAATTTAAGTAAACAGTCAAAACTCAAATCCACGGTACTTTCTAAGATTCATGCTACACCCACAGTTGGGCACTAAGGGTTCACTAAAACCTATGATAGGGTCAAACGTTCTTTTTTCTTGGATGGTATGAAATAGGACATTCATAATTTTGTGGCTGAATGTGATGTGTGTAAATGAAACAAGGGAGAAACATTCAAATCTCCTCGCACAATACAACTGCTTTCAATTCCACCTTCTATTTGGTGGGATATCTCTATGGATTTTATTGTAGGCTTACCTAAACCGGGCAATAAATCATTCATCATGGTGGTCGTTGATCTCCTTCCAAGTATGTTCATTTATGTTCTCTTCAACACCCATTTACAACATCCATTGTGGCTCAACTTTTCATGGATCGGGTCTTCAAGATTCATTCCATGTAGCATTCTACTGTTTCTGATCGCGACCAAACTTTCATCTGCAATTTTTTGCAAGAAATTTTCAAGCTACAAGGCACCCAATTTCATCTCAACACAACTTATCATCCCTATACTGATGTTCAAATTGAAGTTGTAAACAAGTGTTTGGAAAGATGTTTGAGGTGTTCTTCATCAGAAAATAAAAATCAGTAGGCTCAATGGTTTCCACTAGTTGAATGGTGGTACAACACTTCATACCATAAAACTACCCGTATGACTCCTTTTGAATCAGTGTATGGAAAAAATCCACCTTCAATTCTCTCATATTTACTAGGTGTCTCGAAGGTCCAGGTGGTGGACCAAACACTTATAGCTTGAGATGTTATTCTCTGTTGTAGGGTCTCTTCCAGCATAGCCTTATGAAACACGACTTTAATTAGAGAAATGATATTCTAACATCTTCACAATTTCCTTATTCAGCATATAACCATTCATAACCATCATATAACCATTCATAGCCATTCAACATAATTGAAATTTATGAGAAGATCATAATAAATTACATAACACAATAGAATAATGAAAATGAATACCTCTAGCTAATGATATTGTTGTTCTCCAACCCTTCCTAATGCTCTGCCCAAAACCCTCTAACCTCCTAGTCAGCTAGGAATAGAGCTTCTTCGGCTCCCTAGCTCCAGGATTTTGTAAGGATTCCTGACCCCCAAGCCCAAAACTCCTAGCAACAGGTGCCCCTTGTAACAGTCCTACAACAAGATTTTCCATCCAAAAACTAGTAATACAGCCTTTCAATCTCCCCAAAAAATGCTCCAATACAGTCTCCCAATATGAAAAATAATGCACACTCCCAAAAGTCCCCTTCTCCCGAGTGTTTTTCCCCTTCATATCCTCCTTTCCCCCCTATCTCATCCACCGCCTTCTCCATTTATTAAATTTCACCCACCTTATCCTTCCATTCAATTCCAACCACTTTATCCCCTTTCTCTTTAATGGTTCCCTCATTCGATACGTTAAGTTTCCATTTAACAATTGAAAATTTATTAAACTCAAATTCATTAACCAAATATTTAATCATGAAATTAATTTATTAATTAATTAACTAATATACATTAAAAAATTATTAAATTAGGACAATCAATAAATTAATTAATTAATTAATGTACATTAAACAATTATTAAATTAGGACAATTAATTAATTACTTAGGGTTGTTACGTACACCCACCCTTCAGGAAACTTCATCCTGAAGTTAAAGTGTTTTAAGATACAAGGGCAAAGACATAGGGTTCACACATTCATATCCAATAACCAACATTATCAATAAACAAGACAAGAAAACTCATACATACTAGTGTCCATGTGCAAGAAATGCATGTGTAGCTAGTACATACAAGTCTCATGCATGTACTAATAACAATAACTATCACCTCTATAGTATTTTTTGTATTCAACCAATCCATTCAACAAGACTTCATTTTATAAAACATAATAACCCAATCAAATGTTTACGAAATCCTTTAATTACAATTATCTAGCTCAATAATGTTGTTTAGACAATTGTAGTTTAGTTAAGTAATTATGAGTATTCATATATACACATTTTATTTTCAGAAGGAAAAAAAATAAATTCCACCATAAGGCGAATCTCCATACACTCTCAACTATTTCTACTCATCCTTCCTCCCTAACTTACTTCCATCTTCCATTGCTATCCTTACTCTGCTTGACTATCTTGGAGCATCAACTATATTTACCTAACTACAAATAGAACCCATAAGAAGAAGTGTCACTATCTTGACCAAGCTTCCCCAGCAGGCGACTGACAATCATCATCACACATCTAGGGGAGCCTGAGCTAACACCGTCCTCCCATAACTCCAGGTTTCAGAGGATACATGATGGTAAATGCCTCCACCCCTCCTAATAGGACTAGGCTCCACACCCTACAATGGAATATACAGTGGCACCATGTTCTTGGGAGTTTTTTCATAGTTTATTCGGTTCTGGGCAGTTTCACCTCCTGAAATCCTGCACTGGTCCACCTATCATAGCAATGTATCCAAACCAATATAATTTCACATACAAATATTCATACCATATTGTTTCCCAGCCAGTGGTCATGACATCCACTTTCATCATCTGTATCCCTTGGTTATATCATAGCCCAATAACCTGCATATTAGTATGTAACACAAACTCATACATATCTATGCATTATCATCATGTAATTCAATACAACCATAATTTCAATGCGGTATCCACATACCAACAACTTTAATATCAAATTTTTCAAGTTAGAAATAGATCTCATAATATCCCCATAATTCAATTAATGTCATCCATTCATAGAATTATCATTTAAATAATAGATTGCATCATATCCAACATCATTCAAATAACATTTAAACCTTCATAGAATTTACATTCACATAGTAGATCACATCATATCCATCATCATCAATAAAATTTAAACATTCATAAAATTTACATTCTCACAATATATCACATCATATCGATCATTATTCAAATACATTTAAACATTCATAAAGGTTCATACATCTTAAAATTTCAAGTGTATCACTTAATAGTTTCACTGTGAATAGAAAATGAAGGTGTTTAGGCCTCAGGTAATCCTAGCTTTCTAAATCAAAACGTGGCATTACATACACCCAACCTTCGATAAACATATTCTTGAGGTGGTCCAAAAAGTGAGGGATAATCTCGTTGTAATGTCTCGGCATCCTCCCAAGTAGCAGATATTGGACTATACTTGTCCCGCTGGACCTTAACTTGGTCTACTAGGCGGTTCCTGAGCTGTTGGACTCTATGGTCCAATATGTGTAATGGTTCTACCGTGAGGGTTCTCACATTCAATACCTGCAATTCCTTCCAATTTAGTTTAAGTGATTCATTAGCAACATAATGACGTAGAACAGATACATGAAAAACATTATGAGTTTTATGCAAGTGGGGTGGCAGTACGAGACAATAGGAAACGGGTCCAATTTTCTCTTGGATTATGAATGGTCCTATAAATCAAGTTGACAAATTTGTCCCCTTCCCGAAACATATGGTACTCTTATTAGGCCTGATATGAATGAAAACCTAATCTCCCACTTCATAACTTCGATCAGTCCTGTGTGCATCTACATAACTTTTCTATCTATCATATTCTTCCTTTAGTCTCCGCCTAATTTGAATCACCTGTTCCTCCATCTATTGAATCAATTCTGTCCCAACGGTTACTCAATATTCTAACCTCACCCAACTCAACGACGTTCTGGATGGCCTTCCATACAGAGCTTTGTAGGGTGGCATTCCAATGGAGCTATGAAAATTTTTATTGTAGGCGAACTCTACCAAAGGTAGGTACTTCTCCCAATGAGTTTGATTATCCATAACATACATCCTAAGCATGTCTTCCATAACCTAATTTACTCTCTTAGTTTTCCCATTTGTTGCAGGATGATAAGTTGTGCTTAAGTTGAACTGAGTCCCCAATGCTGACTGCAAACTTGTCCAAAACCTAGAAGTAAATCTGGAGTCCCTATTTGAAATGATCTTCTTAGGTATCCCATGCAAATGGATGACCTCAATTACAAACACGCATTCCACATCAGTGACATCATAAGTGTCTCTAATTGGAATAAAATGATCACTCTTGGTTAACTTATCATCTATTACAAGAATGGCATTATGTCTATGAGATGTGAGCTGCAATCCCACAACAAAATCCATAGAAATGAATTCCCACTTGGTCATGGGAACATCATGTGGTTGTAGGAGGCTTGTCGGGTGATGGTGGTTAGCTTTCACTTGTTGACACTCTGGGAACTCAACGATGAAATGGACTACATTGTGCTTCATGCCTATCCATAAGAATAGCTTCCTCATGTTTGCATACATTTTCCTCACACCCGAATGCACACAATAAAGTTCTCTATGGGCTTCCTTCAATATCATGTTTTGAATATCCCTATCTTCAGGGATGTACATCCTTCCTCGATATCTCAATAGTTCATCTACTTCCATACTATATCCTTCATACTTTGGATCTAATTTCCTCCTACTCTAGAGGTTTGAGGTAACCTTTAAATACCAATTGTCTCCAAGGAGTTGAGTCAACACACGTTCCCTCAGATTGACTTTTAAGGGTACCAAGGAGAAGACACGTGCCCTCGTACTCAACACATCCGCAACCACATTCTATTTTCCCTTGATATATAAAATACCAAAATCATACTCACTCATGAACTCACTCCATCACCTTTGCATAGCATTCAGATCCCTTTGAGTTAAGACATGTTTTAAAATTTGATGGTCCATTTTGAGCTCAAAGTTTCACCCTACTAGATAGTGCCTCCAAGGTTTTAGAGCTAGAATTACTTTTTCCAACTCTAAATCATGAGTAACTTAAAGTTCCTCATGTTTCTTCAACTTCCTTGATTCATAATATATTACTCCTACATCCTGCATTAGCACGGCCCCCAACCCTTGCTTCAAGGCATCCATGTAGACTGTGAAGTCCTTTTCCATATCCGACACTCATAGAATCGGCACACTAGTTAGTAACCTTTTAAGATCGATGAATGAACTATCACATTTTTCTATCCATTCATACCTGACCCCCTTGCGCTGCAAAGTGGTGATGGGTTTGGCTATTTTAGAGAACCCTTCCACAAATCTTCAATAATAACCTGCTAGCCCCATGAAGATTCTTACCTCATGAGCATTTTTTGGCACTAGCCATTCTATAATGGCCTTTACCTTTTTTGGGTCCACAGAGATTTCTTCCCTAGAAATGATATGATCTAAATAGTGAATTTTTTTCTGGAAGAAGGAACACTTCGACAACTTCCCATATGACTTGTTTTCTCTAAGGCAAGACAACACCACTCGCAAGTGTTCCTCATGTTCTCTTTAATTCTTGGAATAGATGAGGATATCATTTAAAAATACTTGTAAAAGGTGGTCTAAGTACTTCTAGAATACACCATTCATGAGGCTCATGAATACTACTGGTGCATTGGTCAATCCGAAAGGTACTACAACGAACTCGTAATTCTCAAACCGAGTTCGAAAGGTAGTTTTAGGAATATTGCCTTCCTTAATCCTTAACTAGTGATACCCAGATCGCAAATCAATCTTTGAGAATACCATTGTTCCTTTCATTTGATTGAAGGGATCATCTATTCATGGCATTGGGTACCTATTTTTCACTGTAGCATGGTTCAAGTCCTTGTAATCTATGCACAATCGTAAGGAACCATCCTTCTTCTTCACAAAAATTATCGGTGCACCCCAAGGTGAGACAGTAGGCCTTATTATCCCTAAGCTGAGTAGCTCTTTCAATTGCATCTGAAACTCACAAAGTTCTAGTGCTGTCATCCTATACGGAGTCTTGGAAATTAGTTTTGCACTAGGTTTTATCTCAATAGTAAAATCAAGCTCCCTCTCAAGAGGTAACCCTGGTAACTCGTTCAGAAAAACATCCTTAAACTCCAAAAATACTGGGTACTAATATAAGGAGGGTCCCTTCCTTTCATTCATTGCTTCCACAACATACATTCAAAACCCTTGCCTCATGCACCACTTAACCTTCATAGTTGAGATAAAGCAAAGAGACATCCATCTCTGTACACCGTGGATCTCTACTGGCCTTCCTTCATCATCAACACAAAGAAACCTTTTTGCAAAATAGTCTACCATAGCTCGATGTGATTCTAAGCAATCCATTCCAATGATTAGGTCATACGTCCCGAGGGCAGTGACATATACCTTCAACCTGGTAGTACACACTCCCAACTCTACTAGAAAATTATCAACACTAGGTCCTACCAATTTTTTTTCCCCCAAAGCCATATCGACTTGTTTAAACTCATTATGGTCATAGGATACAAACCCACTCCTTTCTAATGCATATGGTGAAATGAAACTATATGTAGCACCATAATCAAATAAAATTTTAACATTCATATGATTTAGCATACCTGACGACTCCACCACCGTGGATTGATGTTCTTCCTAGTGATTATTAACCGTTGCGTAAATATGGTGGTTGAGACTTTCTCTTCCCATCGAGGCTTTTCATTCTTTATGCACAAATCATGATTGTAACTCTGGGCAGTCACACTGGTAATGGGGTCCTCCACAGCCCCAACATGTAACATGATATAGAACTTGTACATTTCTCTGTGATGGTCTTTGAAATGAGCTCCTTCCCCAGGAAACCCTACCCCTACTAGCTTCTCCCTGAGATGGTCGTGGACCTGCGTGCGTCAATGGTGATGAATGGGATGTTGCACTTGCTTCCATTGAAATACCTATAGCATCTATCCTTGGAGAAACTCTATAACCATAAGGAGGTGGTCTAGAGCTCCCTCCCCTGGATAATTTCCTAGGGGCCTTCCCCACGAATCCAGGACGATGCGGAAAGGTCAACCTCATACCTCCATTTAAGTTCATGTGTTCCTCAGCATAACGTGTATTTTCGATTACTTCCTCTAGACTGAAGACGGTTTCCGCATCTGCACCATGGCCCTTATCTTAGGGTTTAACCCATATACAAATATTTCTACCTGTCGTTGATCATTATCCATCTATGAAACATATTTCACCAATTACATGAACCTAATCTCATACTCTTCCATGGTCTTATTTCCTTGTACTAGAGCATGAAATGCTTCCACCTGTTGTTCCTCGTAGTAATCTGGTAGATATTTCCTTTGGAACCTTTCCTCAAAAATTTCCCAAGAGACGGTTTTTGTGGTAAGGTGCAACTGCCTCTCCAGGTTTCTCCACCAATTCAAGGCACTGTCTCTCAACTGAAAAATCATTATTTTTGCCTTAGATATGGAAGCATAATCTCTTAAAGTGAAACATCTTGTCATTACTTCCAACCATGCCTCTGCACGTTCATTGGAATGACCCCCAAAAAACTTTGGAAGTTTGATCTTCTGCAATTCTCTAATGATGTCCTCGAGTGGAGGTCCTCCCCCTAAATCCCTAGAATACCCGTTCCATATGGTGGGGGCTCCACTTCAATCCTTGCTGGTTGACGCACCTTTAAAGTCTCATTTATGGCCTCTAAAGAGCACAAAATGAGAGCTAATTTAGGCGATGGTGGTGGCGACGTTGGTGGTCCTTGTGACGATTCCCCTTTGCCTTGATTCCCTTGAGTCCTGACCATCCTGTATAATTGAATCTTCATCGACCAAAATTTTGTGACGATGATTCTAGGACAATTCACATTTGCACAACTTAAACTAGAAAACAGGGTTAGGCGTAAGTTTTTTTTTTACTTGTCTGTAAACAAACACTACTCTCTTTAGAAGAAGTCACTAGGTGAAGGTTGAAAGACTCTAAGCTTGATGTCTTCACCTAGAAAAACTACTGACTCCCTCACCTGGTAGCTACGCTAGCATCGCACCATACTCACCAATTCCTCTAACTTATGTATATAATCAAGCATCAACCTGACCCTTGACCACTCATATTAATTGCCCTTATGAATTATAATACCTTATGTCTCGTCATTCATCAAGTTATTTAATTCTTAAAATTAATTTACATAGTTTAATTCTCCTTAATCAAATAATCGACACTAATTAATTAATTAATTAATTCTTAATTTAACTCACCAATTAAATTAATTAATCACCTTGATTATTCACATTAGTTAGTTTTATTTTGAATCATACATTTAATATATATACATGAATTTAAAGTATTACTTACTGTTATTCATTATTATTGTTTAAGTTAGTTAAATGTTAATTATTAATGATAATAATAAATAAAAATAAAAAATAAAAATTATAATTTAAACATTATTTTGATACCATTATAATAAAAATAACAATAAAATAAATAAAACAATTAAAAAACAATTAAAAATAATTAAAATAACTAAAAATAATATATATATATATATACATCTTAAAAAATAATAATTAAAATGAAATAAAAATAATAATAATAATAAACTAAGTCAGGCAGTGGGTCCTCACATGAGGCCCACGTGCCTCTTCCTCTTGATTTATGTTTCTAACCCTAACCCTAACGATTCCAACTATTTGCTACACCATCTCTTGCATGCATAATTGTTTACTTGAAGCTGCCATGGTTGTCACCTCAACAAGCTTCTTCTCATGAACCCTACCACCACTTCCTGTCTATCCTATAAAATCTTCATCCTTATTACCCTCTACTATCTCCATACAAACCCTTGACCTTTCCTGTAAACTTCCCTCGGCCTTTTGCGGTTTGAGTGAACTTTCTTCGCCCAAAATTGCTTACAAATCCGTGGGGTTTTAGCGGCTTTGGTGGTATTTTGTTGAAGCTACAGAGATGTTCAAAGCTCAGAGAGAAGGGTCCATGGACTGGAAGCTACATGGGAATGGAAATTTGTAGGTCATTCGTGGTAGTGCATCCTTCCAACAATCAAAGGTATGGCGGGTTTGGTGTTGAACTCATTGTATTGTGTTAATGCCTGGCTAACCTGCATTTTTTTTTCGTGTATGGTAGGTGCACTTGAATTGATGGCTACAGATTTGGATAAGATATGTGGAATGGAGAGGCCTTGGCCCTTGAATGTGGCTTTGGTGGCTTAGCACTTGGGTTCTTTGTCTCATATTGACTTGTGTGGTGGTTTGTATGTTGTGTGCTTTTGCTTGTATTTCTACGCATAGGGAAATGTAGCACCCATCGCGAGATCTCTTAATGGTTGCTTGGCGCATGGTATTTGGTTTCAGGTTATGATAAATTCTCGAGTTTACAGTCTTTGGACTTGGACTAGATTCCTGAATAATCAAAGATTTGGCCTGTGTAAGGCCTGTCCAATAGATGCGTAGTGAACTATAGAACTCCCCATCCTTAATGGCTCTGCGCATGG
>JASDQU010245303.1:55367-67086 GCA_032191745.1 Picea mariana | reverse complement strand
CATCGTCAAATATAAATCATTCAAATCTTGGTACCATCATTTTGTTTTGTCTGATAAAATCCTTGACCTCTTTGTACAAGTCATCGTCACGTTGTAAAGTTAGAATCCTTTCACATAGATTCATTTGAAGTGGCAACACTGAAAATATGTGTGGTCTCTAACTCAATGAATTTGGCACTCGGTTCATTATTCCTTTTATGTAAGTAATCTCGAAGTCATCCTCACTAAGCAATTCCTACCAACTCCATTGTCGCGTGTTCAGGTCGCTTTGCGCAAAGATGTGTTGTAGTCCACAGTGGTCCATTTTTAGTTCAAATCTTCGTCCAACAAGGTAGTGTCTCCAAACCTTCAAGGAATATACAATTTATAACAACTCCAAATCATGCATCGCATATTTCTCCTCATTCCTTCTCAAATTCCTCGAGATGTAAGTGATCACGCGAATGTCTTGCATCAAGACTCCGTCTAAGCCTTCCTTGGTTGTGTCAGTGCATACCAAGAATTTTGTGTCCATGTCAAGGACCTTTAGTATCAGTGTCGGTTTCAACAACTCCTTGAGCCTCTAAAATTCTTCCTCCCATTTCTTGGTCCAAACAAACTTCTTTTTCTTCTTCTGCAATTCCATGATCGGATTTGCTATCTTCAAAAATACCTCGACGAACCATCAATAGTATCCTGCTAAACCCATGAAGCTACGCACTTCTGGGACATTTTTTGGTGCAGGCCATTCCATAATAGCCTCAACCTTTGTTGGATCCACAGAGATACCTTCATCAGAGATGACATGCCCTAAGTAGTGAATCTTCGATTGATAAAAACAAGCATTTGAGCAATTTCCCATACAATTTGTGCTCTCACAGACACTATATTACCAAGCGCAAGTGCTCGTCATGCTCCTCTGTCATCTGAGAGTAAATCAAAATATCGTCAATGAATACTTGGATGAACTTGTCCAGGTACTCGCGGAACACCCTCTTCATCAAACTCATAAATACCCCTGGGGCGTTCGTCAGTCCAAATGGTAAAATAGTAAACTCGTAATGTCCAAAACTCGTCTTAAAGGCGGTCTTAGGGACATCATCCTCCTTGATCCATAACTGGTGATACCCTGATCGCAAATTGATCTTTGAAAACACCGTCCCACCCTTCATTTGATCGAATAGATCATCAATCCTTGGCAACGGATACTGATTCTTGATCGTTGCCTTGCTCAATTGATGGTAGTCAATGCAGAGTCTCCACGACCCATCCTTATTTCGTATGAAAATAACAGTTGCGCCCCACGGTGACACACTTGGACATATAATTCCCAGGTCCAACAACTCCTTTAGTTGCATTCTCAACTCCTGTAACTCTGGGGTTTACATACGATAAGGCGTTATCGCTATTGGTTCAGTCCCCAGTTTTAGGTCTATGGTAAACTCCAACTCCCTCTCTGGAAGCATCCCAGGTAACTCCTCCGGAAAGACGTCTGCAAACTCTCTCACCATAGGAAGGTGTTCTAGACCTTTTGCTACTCCCTTTTCATTTAATGCAAGGATCAAATAAGGCTTACATCCCTTGCGCATGCTCTTTGGTAGCTGCAAGGAAGAGATGAACCTCAGAGAAACTCCCTGGTTTCATCCTACAATCATGCATCTTTGTCCCTCATCATCGACCAAGATCAACCGTTTCATCTTACAGTTGAGAATTGCCTCATGTGATTCTAACCAGTCCATACTGAGCATGACATCATAAGATCCTAAGATCGTCACGTACAGGTTGGCCCTGGTGACAAAATATCCTAGGTTAAGGATACAGCTCGTAACCTTTCGTCCAACCTTTTGTTTGGCTCCCGAAGCCATCTCTACAAAGCTAAACGAATCATGTTCGACTACCTTTACCTTAATCCTTTTTAGCACTGCACCAGAAATGAAACTCTCGAGAGCACCAGGATATATCAAAACACTAAGGGTCTGGTCAACAACGGTACCTGACGTCTCGAGCACAGTCGACTGGTTCTCTTCCTGGTGGTTATTCACCACTGCATGAATATGATGGGACTTGCCCAAATCTCCCACGGTAATGGGTCAGACTAATCCATATGCTCTAGTCCTCTCCACTAGGAAATCGCGCTGGTAGTGTGGCTCCCCACAACTCCAAAACCCCTTCTTCAGTCCAGTACTCTTGGTACTCGAAGTAGAAGTTGACGACCCACTAGACGAGAATCCTGGTCTGTTCTGCTGAACATGCATACACTGTTGTTGTTGTGGTTGATGCAGCGGCTGATGTTGTGGTCCTTGGTAAGAAGTCCACTACTAAGGCACTGGTCACCGAGGTGTAGTGAAAGTGGATCCTCTCTGGAAGCCACGATATCCTGGTGTATGTCTGACTGGTGTCTGATGATGCGACACACCCGATGATACCTACCCTGCTGGTCTCGCTAGAGTCCTGCTCTGAACCCCGTTGATAAGCTCCTCCTCTACTATGAGGGCCTTCTGGATGACATCATGTAAGGTCTGAGGCATCATAATCCTAACCTTTGCACGTATGCTGACATTAAGATCGAACAAGAACCTGTTGACCTTAAGTTTCTCAATATTAAGATGTGGAGCATACCAAAGCAACTCCATAAAATGATCCTTGTAGTCGGGCACCATAGGTCTGCCCTGTCATAAGGCATTGAACTCATTGAGCTGACGCTCAATGAATTCCTCTGAAAGGTACCTCTCTCAGAATTGTTCCTTGAACAGTTCCCCTGACATGTCTTCGACGACCATGTTCAACTGCAGCAGGAGCGTCTTCCACCATAGAAGAGAGCTCCCCTTCAATTGAAAGACCACCATGTAGACCTTCATGTTGGAGGTATAATCGCGAAGTGAAAAGCACATCACCATATTATCCAACCATACCTCGGCGGATACACCATCCGAGAACCCAAATAACTCGAGAAATTTTACCTTCTCGGGTTCACAGTGAATGCTACCAGTACTAATCAGAGTGCGCGGTCGACCCTCAGGGGGTGTCGATGCCCTGGACTCATCTCTGTCGAAATGAATGATCAGTGCCTTATACATCTACTAAAAAGACCTCATCAGCCCAACCACATCACCCACCACTATCTGCTCTTGCCCGACAACCTGTTCATCTCCCTGGGGGTTAGACCACTCAGGTGTGGATGCTATTGGAGGCATTGCGACTCCTCCCCTAGCACCATGTCATCTGCCTCTGCGGTGTCCTCTAACCATGATTACTTGCACGAATTCAAGTCAACTTAATTAGAAACATTATAATAAAATATCATATCAATGAAAGCCGTAGTGTTCCCAACTCGTGGGTTGAACCCGCTCTGATACCATATGTAACGACCCCATCGTTACGACTACAAGCGAAGCAAAAAGTGAATTTTTATTTTTTAATCAGGACGAAAACTATGATTACACCTAAACAACACATCTGACGGTGAGCACCATGCACGCAGAACATGCCACAGACAACTACGACTCCACGCACTAGCACAAGAGAAAATGGGTGAAACATGCGTAAAACAACATAAATAAATGAATACCCGCCCAACACAAAAATGACCACACCTACAAGCTAAGGGACAACACCCCCATCCCGACACAATGGCCTCGACGACCAGTTAACTAGAACCTCAATGGCGCGCAACCAACACATGAAGGCGTTAAACCCAAGCGCCAATAGAAAACTTACAACGATCAACAACACCCACAAGGAAAGCACAGACCCTGGCCAAGTTATCCTTCGCCTCTATCCCTTAGGGCGTGCAATGATCCCCTCATCAGGAATCATGTCGTCCCTAGGTGATAGGCACAACTATAACCCTAGTGCTACATAACCTATTTGGACCAAGGACTCTAGATGAATCCAACTCGTTAGGAGACGAGTTACTAACAAGAGGACTACACCCATACCCCAAGAAACAGACCGACAAGACGCAATATGACGTCATTCGAAGAAAAAGCGCAAGCTAATACACGACTTCATTAATTACCAAACCATTAAGCAAGTCTAAATTAGTCAACAAATTACAATCTAATTCAATATTAACTACAAATCTAATTTAGCAATTCTAAATTACAATTAGTCAATAATTTACAAATCTCATTTAACATTAAATACAAATCTGATTTAGCAAGTCTAAATTACAATTTAGTCATAATTACAAATCTAATTTAACATTTAAATACAAATCTAATTTAGCAAGTCTAAATTAATCGATAATTACAATTCTAATTTAGCAATTACTAATATATAACAATATTAACAATATCAATGTATAATGCTATAATTATAACACTATTAACAACATTAATTTCCAACACATTGTCAGCATTATTCATGGTTTAAAGTAAAACAAGTCGTCTATTAAACATTAAAAACTGTTGAGTAATAACAATGCAATTAAAGCGGGCTATTATCAATGTTGTTGATTAATTGTTCATTTGCAAGTACATAAAATTTGGTATTGCAATCCATTAATATTGTTTTATGCAAATACTATAAGGCTATGTAAACAATACTACCATCTGTTAAGCATGATACAACTGGCATAAAGGTGATATCCCCGAATGAATTAGTTAATAAAATTTCCTAGGTACTAACCATAACTAGCTGGTAAATAAACTTCTTTGTCCATAAAGGTAGCGATCCAACGTTGTAAACAGATCGTTTAGTTCTGAATTACCATCTAATTCTCTGATCATTATAATTAGATATTATAATTATATATTCTTGCCAACTAATAAAGCTACCCAAATCACTAAGCAT
Source organism: Picea mariana (assembly GCA_032191745.1). Taxonomy (NCBI): domain Eukaryota; kingdom Viridiplantae; phylum Streptophyta; class Pinopsida; order Pinales; family Pinaceae; genus Picea; species Picea mariana. The sequence goes on along the minus strand of JASDQU010245303.1, from coordinate 62,313 downwards.
GGAGTACTATGAAATAACAATAACGCTCTACTAAAGAATAAATATTCCTGTGCAATTTTTAAGAGGTAGTAGTGACACTGTAATCACTGAGCGTATCTTAAGGAAATTCAACAAATATTAAAGAATATATCATTGTCCATTGCTAATTAACCATTCGTTGTATACATTAACCGTTGCAGTCCGATCAAATTGTTATAGTCGTAATAAAGATGGTTGTCTTTAGATTAGAGATCGTTGTGTGTACAGATAGGATAAGGCTGTCTAATATATAAAAACAAATTGCAGTGTAGATATTACAAACGCCTATATAAAAATTCGTTGTGTATACATTCAGTTCGAAGGAGAAATTAGACACTACAAAACTATAGTAAAAGGTCAACCTTAGCAATCGCTCATCAACTAATCGCTCCCAAAAATCTGGGTAAATCGTTTACAATAAAAATTCTGCTAGCAACAAAGTTTAAGGGAAAAAAAATTGTTGAGTGAGTATACTGACATTTCGCTTAGTTTTAACCTCAACCGCTGGGCTTCATCAAAATTTTGGAGTGCTATCCTAAACGTTTCATTGCCTGTTCAAATCTGGAAGTGCTAATTAACAAGGACTCTATGTCTAACCAGTTTGTTATACATCACCTCCCACGCAGTGTATAGATTAATAATAAAAGCTACCTTGGGGTCAACAAATGAGGTAGTCCCTATCTAAAACAAAGGTATTAGCTGTCTGAAATGGTGATAAAATCGTTGTCAGTCAACAAATAAATGAAATAGTAATTTAATGAATTTGTGGGTAAAATCGTGGTTAAGTGAAAACGTAGGTATAAGATACCAATTCAGAATGCCATCATTGTAACATATATTGCAGAGAATAAACACATGCTAGATGTATGAAAATGAAGGGAAAAAATTGCCCTTAAAACAAATTAAAATGCATAGGAAAAGCGTTGGCCAGATGGGTCAGAACGCAAGGCAAATTCACCTTAAAACATAATGAAATTGCAGAGGAAAACTTACAGTCAAGGTATTAAATTACAGAGCAAAAATTCACGAGGTTGCAAGGAATAAAATTTTAGAGTAAAAGATAAAAGTAATTCATCCATAAGGTCGCAGGTAACACATAGAGTTAAAAATTAGGGGACACGGGTTTAAAAACGTAGAGGGTAGTCAGCGGTTCACAGATAGGAATGATAACAATGGCAGAATCACTGAACACAAGAAGGTGCAATGACCATCAATCATCCAAGAACAATCAACAGGGGTAGATGACTGCACAAACACATCCTTCTCTCATCATCCACGCATAGAAAAGAAGGGCGTTATAATCTATAGGTCTATTAACATTGAAGTGACGACCGTCGATCCGTCTCCTCACCATCTGCTCAGGTTTGGAATGATGAAATAGGGATGAAGACGAAGTATAAAGTACTAACTCTTCACAATAAATGAATAAAACCAACAGGATAGTCACAACATTCAGGGATTGATTTCCAAGGGAATAAATTCAAGCATCGAGCTTAAGGCTATGGTGAAATTAAGTTCTCAATTAAAATTATAAGTAGAGCACCTTCTTTACACAATCAAAAGTACAAAAATGGAAGCGTAAGATAAATAGTAATCTACCATGCAAAATAATAGCATGCGTACCGTAGCCCAAGGTGATAGTTCCAAGTCGTTGTCCCGCACGCTCCGTGCAGCTCCTGCTTGTCAACCGATAAGACTTCACCGGTACCTCCTAGCCAACACTAGGGGTACTCTTCTCCCCCCTTATCCCCCCAAGCTGCAAAGGGGCCACACACACTAAACCAAAGAACAACTAGCTCCCATCTCACCTCGCAAGTTCAAGCTACCACTCCTCACCAAAATGGGTATCCCAACTCCCACAAGATAAGTCAGTCAAGTCAAAAATTCTGTAGCGTAACGATACGCATAAAGGAAGAGATCCATCCTCCTCCTCCTCCCTCCTTTATATAGAGTTTGTAAGTCATTTCTTTCCCAATTTCAAATTTAATTTATTGTTCAATAATTTAATTTAGAAAAATCCTCCCCGTACATGTGTCACCCATCCCCTTTGTTGCACCAAAAATTAATATCATTAATTATTTAATTACTCCTATTTCCATCACCCACCTAAAAGCATTCCTAGAATCGCTCCTAGGTGTCCCCATATTCCCTTACACATTTTAATGACTTACTCCCTTACTAAATTCCTAGTTGAGGTCAATTTAGAAAGTTCTTAAAGGAAAGATTCCCTACTAAGTTAGTCACCCTGCTTTTTCCTTTTGTTTCCCTTTTCTTTATGTTTCCGCCTTTTCCACTTAGTTTCCTAATTCTTTTTAAGTTTCCCTCTTTTCCCTTTTTATCTACAACTTAAATTAGCAAGTGTAAAAAAATTACCTTTTTACTCTTCTTTCCTTTTAATTAATAACTTTTAATTAGCATAAGTAGAAACACAATCAATTCCCTTTTAAAATTTTAATCCCTCAATATCATTAGATTTTAATAAATTAATTGAATTTATTTCCCCCGTTCTCATCACATGTTTAATGATTATTATTATTATTATTATATCTATCTATCTATATATATATTTTACCACAAGTATCACTTAGACCTAGATTTTATTTTCCTAGGATGGGTGACATTTTACTAGGGAAATTGTTTTTAAATCTTTCTTATCACATTATTCATTCCAAGGCCATCTAGATTTATTCACTTATTAGTTAACAACGCAATGTGCCCTTCAGGATGCCTAGGTGCTCCAAGGGTTCCACTCGCCTCATTTTGTTTCCCTTGCGCGATGTTCCCTTCAAGACACACTACATGCTCCAAGGTTTCCACTCGCCTCTTTCCGTTTTTCTTAACGTGCCCTTCAGGATGCACTATGTGCTCCAAGGGTGCCACTTGCCTCTTTTTGTTTTTCTTGCATAGCGTGCCCTTCAAGACGCACTACGTGCTCCAAGGGTGCCACTCGCCTCTTGAATGACTTGGTAGAGATAAAAAACCCCTGAGTCAATACTCCGTTAGGTGATCTTGCTGGAGACTAACGGCCTCTAAGGAATAAGGTCTCTGCCTTATTGCATGCCCCTTAGAATCATCGTGAGCGAGTGTCAGAGTCTACCCTCATGGCATCGTGGGTCTTCTTGAACTACGTAATCGTTAACCTATAGTTCGAGCGACGATGGGAGTGCTAGTAGGTTGTGGCAGGGATGATGTCCACACCTCTCCCTCAACGTCTCTGGTATTCGTGTGTGACCCCTCTACTCCACATATGAGTCTGGTCGGCAAGGTATCATCAGCCTGCATCATCAACGAATCATGTTAGAAATAAAATACATAATCATAACATCTAATTAGATGCACATAGGTCATATATAAAACAATCAAACCCCAATTGTCCACTCCCTGACTCGTTCCGGAGTCCAAGGTTTTCATCGATGCCGCTCCATCCTTGAGGTTCTAAATCCTACACACTCAGGAGAACTGAGTCAATAAAACTTGCCTATGTCAATACAGTAAAATAACATGTCATCATATCCATAATTCCTCATAATCATAATCAAACACCCAATAGTATAATAATTAGGATCACTTACAAGCAAGTGTCCTCAAAAAATAAGTTCACTCAGTGCACACAAGAGCGGGATGTTACATACACCCCCTCTTGGTCTAAAATTCCTCCTGAAGTTTCACAGTATATAAGTGCTGAAATAATGTGTATCACGGTATCATAAGTTTATCTATCAAACAAAAATGGAAATGCTAGCGCATATCATATGCGTCCTCCCAGGTTGCTAAGTGCAGACTATAGTTGTCCCTCTGAACCTTGACCTGATCTATTGTTCGACGACGTAGTTGTTGAATGCAATGATCCAGGATGAAGATCGACTCATCCATGAGCACCCCCTCGTCCGATACCTGGAAGGAACTCATGCCAATAACATGTGTAGGATCACTAATATAATGTCTCAAAACATATACGTGAAAAACATCATGCATACGCCTCAAAGAATCAGGCAAGGCTAGTCGATAGGCCACGGGCCCCTTCCTCTCCACAATCATGAAAGGTCCCATGAACCTAGGAGATATTTTATCTCCCTTTACAAACTTTATTGAAATCTTATGTGGTTTTACCTGCAAGAAGACTCGATCGCCAACTTTGTAACTACAGTCTACACGGTGCGCATCGCCATAACTCTTCTGTCAATCCTGTGCTTCTTTGATCCTTTGTCTTATTGTTTTCATTTGATCTTCCATTTCTTGGATCACTTTTGGACCCACTAGGACCCTATCCTCAAGTTGATCGCAACTCAAAGGTGTCCGACATGGTCGCCCATAAAGAAACTCGAAAGGCACCATCTTAATGGTGCTTTGGTAACTGTTGCTATATGTGAATTCTGCCAGTGGCAAGAATTCTTCCCAACACTTCTATTGGTCCATCACATACATGCACAACATGTCTTCTAAGATTTGGTTTTTTCATTTGGTCTACCCATCAGTCTTCGGGTGATACCCATTACTAAAGTTAATTTGGGTTCCCAAGGCCTCTTGGAAACTTGTCCAAAATCATCCGATAAACACCAATCCTCGATCGGATATAATCCTCTTAGGTACACCATGCAGCCTCACAATCTCACTGATGAAAACTCTAGCTATGTCAGGTGCCTGATACATCGTACGCACAAGAATAAAATGAGAACTCTTCGTCAGAGTGTCGACTACCAAAAGAATCTATTTGTGTCTCCTTGCCATCAGTGGAAATCCAACAATGAAATCCATCGAAATGACCTGCCATTTCAATTCCGCAATAGCATGTGGTTGCAGTAATCCTGCTAAATGTTTATGTTCATCCTTTACCTACTGACATTCTAAACATCTGGCCACATAGTTGACTATGTCTGCCTTCATTCCTTTCCAGAAGAATAAGATTTTAAGGTCCACCCTCATCTTCGTGACGCCCGGGTGATCCATGTACACTACTCTGTGAGCCTCATTTAGGATGAAACTCCTCAACTCATCATTTGGTGGTATGTAAATCCAATTTTTAAACCTCAATAGTCCATCGTCGTCAAACATAAATCCTTCAAATCTTGGTACCATCATTGTGTTTTGTTCTATAAAATCCTTGACCTCTTTGTACCAGTCATCGTCACACTGTAAAGTTAGAATCCTTTCACGTATATTCATCTAAAGTGGAAACACCNATACCAAGAATTCCATGTCCATGTCAAGGACCTTTAGTATCAGTGTCGTTTTCAACATCTCCTTGAGCCTTCGAAATTCTTCCACGCATTTCTCGGTCCAAACAAACTTCTTGTTCTTCTTCTGCAATTCCGTGATCGGATTTGCTATCTTCGAAAATCCCTCGACGAGCCGTTGATAATATCCTGCTAAACCCTTGAAGCTAGGTACTTCCAAGACATTCGTCGACGTAGGCCATTCCATAATAGCGTTGATGTTTGTTGGATCCATGACTAAACCTTCACCAGAGATGACATTCCCTAAGTAGTGAATCTTCGATTGATAAAACAAGCATTTAGAAAATTTCCCATAGAATGTTTTCTCTCGCAGACACTGTAGTACCAAGTGCATGTTCTCATTATTCTCCTCTGTCGTTCGAGAGTAAATAAAAATATTCTTAATGAATACTTGGACGAACTTGTCCAAGTACTTGCGGAACACCTTGTTCATCAAACTCATAAATACCCTTGGGGAATTGATCAGTCCAAATAGTAAAACAGTAAACTCGCAATGTCCAAACCTCGTCTTAAAGGTGGTCTTAGGGACATCATCCTCCTTGATCCATAACTGGTGATACCCTGATCACAAATCAATTTTTGAAAACATCATCGCACTCTTCATCTGATCGAACAGATAATCAATCCTCGACAAAAGATACTGATTCTTGATCGTTTCCTTGTTCAAATTATGGTAGTCAATGCAGAGTCTCCACAACCCATCCTTCTTTCATATGAAAATAATAGACACGCCCCACAGTGACACACTTGGATGTATACATCCTAGGTCCAACAACTCCTTCAGTTGCATTCTCAACTCTTGTAACTCGAGGGTTGACATACGATAAAGTGTTCTCGCTATTGGTTTATTCCCCAGTTTTAGGTCTATGGTAAACTTCAACTCCCTCTCCGGTAGCATCCTAGGTAACTCCTCTGGGAAGACGTCTGCAAACTATCTCACCACATGAAGTTGTTCTATACCTTCTGCTACTCCCTTCTCGTTTAACGCAAGGATGGCATAAATCTTACATCCCTTGCGCATGATCTTTCATAGCTGCAAGGAATAGATGAACCTCAGGGAAACTCCCTGGTTCCATCCTACAATCATGCGTATCTATCCCTCATCATCGACCAAGATCAACCATTTCTTCTTACAGTTGAGTATCGCCTCATGCGATTCCAACTAGTCCATACCGATCACGACATCATAAGATCCTAAGATCATGACTTACAGGTTGGCCCTGGTGGAAAAATCTCCTAGGTTAAGGATACAACCCGTAACCTTTCCTGCAACCTTCTGTTTGGCTCCTGAAGACAACTCTACAAAGATAAACTCATCCTGTTTAACTGCCTTTACCTTAATCCTTTTTAGTGCTGCACCAGAAATGAAACTCTCGGTAGCATTGAGATCTATCAAAATACTAAGGATCTGGTCAGCGAAGGTACTTGACGTCTCGAGAATAGTTGACTGGTGCTCTGCCTGGTAGTTATTCCTCATTGCATGAATTCGATGGGCCTTGCCCAAATCTACCATGGTAGTGGATCTAACTGATCTAGATTCTCTAGTCCTCTCCACTAGGAAATTGTGTTGGTAGTGTGGCTCCCCACAAGTTGAACACCCCTTCTTCGGTCTAGTACTCTTGGTACCTGAAGTAGAAGCTAATGACCCACTGTCTGGGAATTCTGGTCTGATCTATTGAACATGCCTAAACTAC
>JASDQU010245303.1:40965-53675 GCA_032191745.1 Picea mariana | reverse complement strand
ACATATTACAATCTAATTCAATATTAATTACAAATCTAATTTATCAAGTCTAAATTACAATTAGTCAATAATTTACAAATCTCATTTAACATTAAATACAAATCTGATTTAGCAAGTCTAAATTACAATTTAGTCATAATTACAAATCTAATTTAACATTTAAATACAAATCTAATTTAGCAAGTCTAAATTAATTGATAATTACAATTCTAATTTAGCAAGTCTAAATTAATCGATAATTACAATTCTAATTTAGCAATTACCAATATATAACAATATTAACAATATCAATGTATAATGCTATAATTATAACACTATTAACAACATTAATTTCCAACATGCTGTCAGCATTATTCACAATATTAAAGTATAACAGGCCATCTATTAAACATTAAAAACTATTGAGTAATAACAATGCAATTAAAGTGGGCTATTACCAATGTTGTTGATTAATTGTTCATTTGCAGGTACATAAAATTCAGTATTGCAGTCCATTAATATCGTTGTATGAAAATACTATAAGGCTGTGTAAACACTACTGCCATCTATTAAGCATGATACATATGGCATAAAGGTGATATCCCTGAATGAATTAATTAATAAAATTTCCTAGGTACTAACCATAACTAGTTGGTAAATAAACTTCTTTGTCCACGAAAGGTAGCGATCCAATGCTGTCAACAAATCATTCAGTTCTGAATTACCATCTAATTCTCTAATTATTAGAATTAGATATTCTTTCCAACTAATAAAGCTACCCAAATCGCTGAGCATGGAGTGCTATGAAATAGCAATAACGCTCTACTAAAGAATAAATATTGTTGTGCAATTTTTAAGACGTAGCAGTGAGACTGTAATCACTGAGCATAACTTAAGGAAATTCAACCCATATTAAAGAATATATTGTTGTCCATTGCTAATTAACCATTCGTTGTATACATTAACCGTTGCAGTCTAATTGGATCATTATAGTCATAATAAAGATGGTTGTATTTAGATTATAGATCGTTGCATGTACATATAGGATAAGGTTGTCTAATATATAAAAACAATTGTAGTGTAGATATTACAAAAACCTGTCTAAAAATTCATTGTGTATACATTCAGTTCGAAGAAGAAATTATACACTACAAAACTATAGTAAAAGGCCAACCTTAGCATTCGCTCATCAATTAATCGCTCCCAAAAATCTGGGTAAATCATTTACAATAAAATTTTTGTTAGCAATAAAGTTTAAAGGAAAAAAATTCAATGAGTGAGTATACTCACATTTCGCTTAGTTTTAACCTCAACCGCGGGGTTTCATCAAAATTTGGGAGTGCTATCCTAAACATTTCGCTGCCCGTTCAAATCTGGAAGTGCTAATTAACAAGGACTCTATGTCTAACCAGTTGGTTATACATCACCTCCCATGCAATGTATAGATTAATAATAAAAGCTACATCAGGGTCAACAAATGGGACAATCGCTATCTAAAACAAAGGTATTAGCTGTCTAAAATGGTGATAAAATCGTTGTCAGTCAGCAAATAAATGAAACAATAATTTAATGAATTTGAGGGTAAAATTGTGGTTAAGTGAAAAGGCAGGTGTAAAATGCCAATTCAGAACACCATCATTGTAACATATATTGCAGAGAATAAACGCATGCCATATGTATGAAAATGCAGGGGAAAAATCACCCTTAAAACGAATTAAAATGAATAGGAAAAACATTGGCCAGATGGGTCAGAACACAAGGTAAATTCACCTTAAAATATAATGAAATTCTAGAGGAAAACTTACAGTCAAGGTATTAAATTGCAGAGAGAAAATTCATAAGGTTGCAAGGAATAAAATTTCAGAGTAAAAGATAAAAGGTATTCGTCCATCAAGTCACGGGTAACACGTAGAGTTAAAAATTGGGGACGCAGAGTTAAAAATGCAGAGGGTAGTTAGTGATTCACGGATAGGAATGATAACAATGGCAGAATTACTAAACACAAGAAGGCACAATGACCATCAATCAGCCATGAACAATCAATAGGGGTAGACTACTAGAAAAACACATACTTTGCTCATCATCCATGGACAGAAAAGTAGGGCATTAGGATCTATAGGTCTATTAACACCGAAGTGACGACCGTCGATCCGACTCTTGGCCGACTGTTCAGGAGTGGACTGATGAACTAGGGATGAGGACGAAGTATAAAGCACTAGACCTTCACAATAAATCAATAAAACCAACAGGACAGTCACAACATTCGGGGATTGATTGTCAAGGGAATCAATTCAAGCAACGAGCTTAAGGCTATGGTGAAACTAAGTTCTTGATTAAAATGCTAAGTAGAGCACCTTATTTACACAATCAAAAGTATAGAAATGGAAGCGTAAGATCAATACTAATCTACCATTCAAAATAAAAGCATACGTATTGTAGCCCAAGGTGAGAGTTACGAGTCATTGTCCCGCACGCTCCATGCAGCTCTCGCTTGCCGATCGATGAGACTTCACCGATACCTCCAAGCCAACGCTAGGGGTACTCTTCTTCCCCCTTAGCCCCTCGAGCCGCAAAGGGGCCACACACACTAAACTAGAGAATAACTAGCTCCCAGCTCGCCTCGCAAGGCCGAGCTACCACTCCTCACTGAGATGGGTATCCCAACTCCCACAAGATAAGTCAGTGAAGTCACAAATTCTGCAGCGTAATGTTACGCATAAAGGAAGAGATCCATCCTCCTCCTCCTCCCTCCTTTATATAGAGTTTCTAAGTCATTTCTTTCCCATTTTCCCATTTAATTTATTGTTCAATAATTTAATTCAGAAAAATCCTCCTCGTACATGTGTCACCCATCCCCTTCGTTGCACCAGAAATTAATTTCATTAATTATTTAATTACTCCTATTTCCCTCACCCACCTAAAAGCATTCATAGAATCTCTCCTAAGTGTCCCCATATTCCCTTACACATTTTAATGACTTACACCCTTACTAAATTCCTAGTTGAGTTCAATTTAGAAAGTTCTTAAAAGAAAGAATCCTTACTAAGTTAGTCACTCTACGTTTTCCTTATGTTTCCCTTTTCTTTATGTTTCCCCCTTTTTCCCTTAGTTTTCTAATTCTTTTTAAGTTTCCCTCTTTTCCCTTTTTATCTACAACTTAAATTATCAAGTGTAAAAAAATTACCTTTTTACCCCTCTTTCCTTTTAATTAATAATTTTTAATTAGCATAAGTAGAAAAACAATCAATTCCCTTTTAAAATTTTAATCCCTCAATATCATTTGATTTTAATAAATTAATTGAATTTCTTTCCCCCGTTCTCGTCACATGTTTAGTGATGATTATTATATATATATATATATTACCACATGTATCACTTAGACCTAGATTTTATTTTCCTAGGTTGGGCAACATTTTATTAGGGAAATTGTTTTTAAATCTTTCTTATCACATTATTCGTTCTAAGGCCATCTAGGTTTATTCACTTATTAGTTAACAATGTGACGTGACCTTCAGGATGCCTAGGTGCTCCAAGGGTTCCACTCACCTCATTCTGTTTCCCTTGTGCAACGTGCCCTTTAGGATGCACTACATGCTCCAAGGGTGCCACTCGCCTCTTTCCATTTTTCTTGCGCGACGTTCCCTTCAGGATGCACTACGTGCTCCAAGGGTGCCACTTGTCTCTTTTTGTTTTTCTTGTGCAATGTGCTCTTCAGGACGCACTACGTGCTCCAAGGGTGTCACTCACCTCTTGATTAACTTGGTTGACATCAAAAACCCCTAGAGTCAAAACTCCGTTAGGTGATCTTGTGGGAGACTAAGGGCCTCTAATGAATAAGTCCCCTGTGTTATTGTGCACCCCTTAGAATCATCGTGAGAGACTGTCACAGTCTTCCCTCATGGCATCGTGGGTCTTCGCGAACTAGGTAATCGTTAACCTAAAGTTCGAGCCATGGAGGGAATGCTAGTAGGTTGTGGCAGGGTTGTTGTCCACACATGTCCCTCAACGTCTCTGGTAGTCGTGCATGACCCCTCTACTCCACATGTGAGTCTAGTCGGCAAGCTATCGTCAGCCTGCATCATCAATGAATCATGTCAGAAATAAAATCCATNTAATCATATGCACATAGGTCATATATACAACAATCAAACCCCAATTGTCGACTCCCTGATTCGTTCTAGACTCCAAGGGTTTCATCGATGCCTCTGCATCCTCCGGGTCCTAAATACTACACACTCATGAGAACCGAGTCAATATAACCTGTCTATGTCAATATAGTAAAATAACATGTCATCATATCCATAATGCCTCATAATCATAATCAAATACCCAATAGTATAATTATCCAGATCACTTGTAAGCAAGTGTCCTCAAAAAATAATTTTGCTCAGTGCACGCAAGAGTGGCATGTTACATACACCCCCTCTTGGTCTAAACTTCATCTCAAAGTTGCACAGTATATAAGTGCTGAAATAATGTGTATCACAGTGTCATAAGTTTATCTATCAAACACAAAGGGAAACTGCTGGCGCATATCATATGCATCCTCCTAGGTCGTCGAGTGTGGACTATAGTTGTCCCACTGAACCTTGACCTGATCTACTGTTCAACGTCGTAGTTGTCGAATGCGATCATTCAGGATGCGGATCAACTCAGCTGTGAGCGCCCCCTCGTCTGATACCTTCAAGGAACTCATGTCAATAACATGTGTAGGATCACTAATATAATGTCTCAAAACAGATACATGAAAAACTTCGTGCATACGCCTCAAAGAATCAGGCAGGGCTAGGTGATAGGCCATGGGCCCCTTCCTCTCCACAATCTCGAAAGGTCCCATGAACCTAGGAGAGATTTTATCTCCATTTCCAAACTAGATTGATCTCTTATGCAGTTTTACCCACAAGAAGTCTCGATCGCCAACTTCGTAACTAGGGTCTACACGGTGCACATCAACATAACTCTTATGTTGATCCTGTGCTTCTTTGATCCTTTGTCTTATTGGTTGAATTTGAACTTCCATTTCTTGGATCGCTTATGCTCCAACTAAGACCCTATCCTCAAGTCGATCTCAGCTCAAAGGCGTTCGACACAGTTTCCCATAAAGAAACTCGAAAGGCACCATCTTAATGGTTCTTTGGTAACTGTTGTTATATGGGAATTCTACCAGTGGCAAGAATTCTTCCCAACAATTCTGTTGGTCCATCACGTACATGCGCAACATGTATTCTAAGATTTGGTTTATTCATTCGGTCTGTCGTTAGTCTCCGTGTGATATGCAGTACTAAAGTTAAGTTGGGTTCCCAAGGCCTATTGGAAACTAGTCCAAAATCGTCCGGTAAACATCAATCCTCGATCGGATATAATCCTCTTAGGTACGCCATGCAGCCTCACAATCTCTCTGATGAAAAATCTATCTATTTTAGGTGCCTAATACATCATACGCACAGGAATAAAATGAGAAATCTTCGTCAGAGTGTCGACTACCACAAAAATTGAGTCTTGTCTCCTTGGCGTCAATGGAAATCCAACAATGAAATCCATTGAAATGACCTCCCATTTCGATTTTGGAATAGTGTCTGGCTGTAGTAATCCTGTTGGATGTCTATGTTCAGCCTTTACCTACTGACATTCTAGACATCTGGCGACATAGTTGACTATGTCTGCCTTCATTCCTTTCCAGAAGAATAAGGGTTTAAGGTCTGCCCTCATCTTCGTGACTCCCAGGTGAGCCATGTACATTGTTATGTGAGCCTCATTTAGGATCAAACTCCTCAACTCGCCATTTGGTGGTACATAAATCCAATTTTTAAACCTCAATAGTCCATCGTTGTCAAACATATATCCTTCAAATCGTGGTACCATCATTGTGTTTTGTCTGATAAATTCCTTGACCTATTTGTACCAATCATCGTCATGCTGTAAAGTTAGAATCCTTTCACGTAGATTCGTCTGAAGCGGCAACACTGAAAATATGCATGGTCTCCGACTCAATGCATCTTCCACTCGGTTCATTGTTCCTTTTATGTAATTAACCTCGAAGGTGTACTCGCTAAGCAATTCTGACCAATGTCATTGTTGTGCGTTCAGGTCGCTTTGCGTAAAGATGTTTTGTAGTCCACAGTGGTCCATTTTTAGTTCAAATTTTCATCCAACAAGGTAGTGTCTCCAAACCTTCAAGGCATATACAATTTATAACAACTCCAAATCATGCGTCACATAGTTCTCCTCATTCCTTCTCAACTTCCTCAAGATGTAAGTGATCACTCGACCATATTGCATCAAGACTCCACCTAAGCCTTCTTTGGCTGCGTTAGTGCATACCAAGAAGTCCGCGTCCATGTCGGGGACTTTTAGTATCGGTGTCATTGTCAACAGCTCCTTAAGCCTCCGAAATGCTTCTGTGCATTTCTAGATCCAAACAAAATTTATGTTTTTCTTTTGCAATTCCGTGATCAGATTTGCTATCTTAGAAAATCACTCGATGAATCATCGATAATATCTGGATAAACCCATGAAGCTATGCACTTCTTGGACATTCGTCGGCATAGGCCATTCTATAATATCCTCGACCTTTGCTGGAATCACGATGATACCTTCGTCGAAGATGACATGCACTAAGTAGTGAATCTTTGATTGATAAAACGAGCATTTGGACAATTTCCCATACAATTTGTGCTCTCACAGACACTGTAGTACCAAGCGCAAGTTCTCGTCATGCTTCTTCGTCATTCGATATTAAATCAAAATATCATCAATGAATACTTGGATGAAATTTTCCAAGTACTCACGGACCACCCTGTTCATCAAACTCATAAACACCCCTGGGGTGTTCGTCAGTCCAAATGGTAAAAAAATAAACTCGTAATGTTCAAACCTCATCTTAAAGGCAGTCTTAGGGATGTCATCCTCCTTGATCTGTAACTGGTGATACCCTGATCGCAAATAGAACTTTGAAAACACCGTCGCACCCTTCATCTGATCGAACAGATCATCAATCCTCAACAATGGATACTGATTCTTGATCATTTCCTTATTCAATTGATGGTAGTCAATGCAAAGTCTCCATGACCCATCCTTCTTTCGTATGAAAATAACAAGTGCACCCCACAGTGACACACTTGGACGTATAAGTCCCAAGTCCAACAACTCCTTCAGTTGCATTCTCAAATCCTGTAACTCTGAGGTTGAGATACGATAAGGCGTTCTTGCTATTGGTTCAGTCCCTGATTTTAGGTCTATGGTAAACTCCAACTCCCTCTTCAGCGGCATACTAGGTAAATCCTCCGAGAAGACGTCCACAAACTCTCTCACCAGAGGAAGGTGTTCTAGACCTTCCGCTACTCCCTTCTCTTTTAACGCAAGGATCACATAAAGCTTACATCCCTTGCACATGATCTTTCGTAGCTGCAAGAAATAGATGAACCTCAGGGAAACTCTCTGGTTCCGTACTACAATCACGTGTCTCTGTCCTTGATCATTGACCAAGATCAACCATTTCATCTTACATTTGAGTATCGCCTCATGCGATTCCAACCAGTCCATACCGATCACGACATCATAAGATCCTAAGATCGTCACATACAGGTTGGACCTGGTGAGAAAATATCCCAGGTTAAGGATACAACCCGTAACCTTTCCTCCAACCTTCTATTTGGCTCTTGAAGCCATCTCTACAAAGATAAACTAATCTTGTTTGACTACCTTTACCTTAATCCTTTTTAGTGCTGCACCAGAAATGAAACTCTTGGTAGCACCAGGATCTATCAAAATACTAAGGGTCAGGTCAGCGATGGTACCTGATGTCTCGAGCACAGTCGACTGGTGCTCTTCCTGGAAATTATTCACCATTGCATGAATCTGATGGGCCTTTCCCAAATCTCCCACGATAGTGGGTCCAACTGATCCATATGCTCTAGTCCTCTCCACTAGGAAATTGCGTTGGTAGTGTAACTCCCCACAAGCCTAACACCCTTTCTTCGATCCAGTACTCTTGGTACCTAAAGTAGAAGCTGATGGCCCACTGGCCTGGAATCCTAGTTTTTTCTGCTGAATAGGCCTAAACTACTGTTGTTGTGGTCGACAATGTGGATGATTCTGTGGTCCTCGTTAAGGAGTCCATTTTTGAGGCACTGGTCACTGAGGTGTAGTGAAAGTAGATCCTCTCTGGAAGCCATGATATCCTGGAATATGTTTGACTGGTGTTCATTGCTGCGATGCACCAGATGATACCTACCCTTCTGGTCTCGCTACAATCCTGGTCTTTCCCCCGTTGATAAGCTCCTCCTCTGTTATGAGGGCCTTTTGGAAGGAATCATGCAAGTTCTGAGACATCAGAATCCTAACCTTTGCACCTATGCTGACATTAAGGCCGAACAAGAACCTGTTGACTTTAATTTTCTCAGTATTAAGATGTGGAGCATACTGAAGAAACTCCATAAAACAGGCCTCATACTTGGGTACTGTACATCCACCCTGTCGTAAGGCGTTGAACTCATTGAGATGATGCTCAATGAATTCCTCTGAAAGGTACCTCTCTCGGAACCGTTCCTCGAACAGTTCCCATGACACGTCTTCTACGGCCATGTTCAACTACGGCAAGAGAGTCTTCCACCATAGAAGAGCACTCCCCTTCAATTGAAAGACCTCCATGTAGACCTTCATATTGGAGGTATAGTCGCGAAGTGCAAAGCACATTTCCATATTCTCCAACCATGCCTCGACGGCTGCACTGTTCGAGGCACCAAAGAACTCTGGAAATTTGACCTTCTCAAGTTCATGGTGAATGCTACCAGTACCAATCAGAGCACGCGGTGGACCCTCAGGGGGTTTTGGCGCCCTGGCCTCATCTCTGTCCAAACAACTGATTAGTTCCTAATAAATCTACTAAAAAGAACTCATCAACCCAACCACATCACCCATCGCTATCTACTCCTGCCCGATAACCAGTTCGTCTCCCTGGGGGTTAGACCCTTTAGGCATGGATGCTACTAGAGGTGTTGAGCCTCCACCCCTAGCACCCCATCATCTCCCTCCGCGGCATCCTCTAACCATGATTACCTGCACGAATACAAGTCAACTTAATTAACAACATTAATATCATATCAACAAAAGTCGTAGTGTTCCCAAGTCGTAGGTTGAACCCACTCTGATACCATATTTAATGACCCCAACATTACGACTACAAGTGAAGCATAAAGTGCATTTTTCTTTTTAAATGGGATGAAAACTACAATTACAGCTAAACAACACAACTGACGGAGAGCACCACATCTGTAGAACAAACAACTACGACTCCACACACTAGCACAAGAGAAATTGGGCAAAACATGAGTAAAACAACAGAGAGAAATGACTACCCACCTGACACAAACATGACCACGCCTACAAGCTAAGGGACAACACCCCCATCCCGACATAATGGCCTCGATGACTAGTTAACTAGAACCTTGATGGTGCGCAACCAACGCATGAAGGCGTTCAACCCAAGCACCAATAGCAAACTTACAACGATAAACAACACCCACACGGAAAGAACAGACCTCGACCAAGTTATCCTTTGCCTCTATCCCTTAGGGCGCGCAATGATCCCCTCATCAGGAATCCTGTCGTCCCCAGGTGATAGGAACGACTATAACCCTGGCGCTACATAACCTATCTGGACCAAGGACTCTAGATGAATCCAACTCACTAGGAGCCGAATTACTGACAAGAGGAATACACCCATACCCCAAGCAACATATCGACAAGACGCAAGATGAAGTCATTCAAACAAAAAGCGCAAGCTAATGCATGACTTCACCAACGACCAAACCATTAATCAAGTCTAAATTAGTCAACAAATTACAATCTAATTCAATATTAATTACAAATCAAATTTAGCAAGTCTAAATTACAATTAGTCAATAATTTACAAATCTCATTTATAATTAAATACAAATCTGATTTAGCAAGTCTAAATTACAATTTAGTCATAATTACAAATCTAATTTAACATTTAAATACAAATCTAATTTAGCAAGTCTAAATTAATCGATAATTACAATTCTAATTTAGAAATTACCAATATATAAAAATATTAACAATATCAATGTATAATGCTATAATTATAACACTATTAGCAACATTAATTTCCAACACGTTGTCAACATTATTCACAGTATTAAAGTATAATAGGTCATCTATTAAACATTAAAAACTATTGAGTAATAACAATGCAATTAAAGCGGGCTATTATCAATGTTGTTGATTAATTGTTCATTTGCAGGTACATAAAATTCATTATTGTAGTCCATTAATATTGTTGTATGCAAATACTATAAAGTTTTGTAAATGCTACTGGCAACTGTTAAGCATGATACAACTAGCATAAAGGTGATATCCCTGAATGAATTAATTAATAAAATTTCCTGGGTACTAACCATAACTAGCTGGTAAATAAACTTCTTTGTCCACAAAAGGTAGCGATCCAACGCTGTCAAAAAATTATTTAGTTCTGAATTACCATCAAATTCTATGATTATTAGAATTATATATTCTTGCCAACTAATAAATCTACCCAAATCACTGAGCGTGGAGTACTATGAAATAACAATAACGCTCTACTAAATAATAAATATTTTTGTGCAATTTTTAAGAGGTAGCAGTGACACTGTAATCGTTGAGTGTATCTTAAGGAAAGTCAAACCATATTAAAGAATATATCGTTGTCCATTTCTAATTAACCATTCGTTGTATACATTAACCATTGCAGTCTGATCGGATCATTATAGTCATAATAAAGATGGTTGTCTTTAGATTAGAGATGATGCCTATACATATAGGATAAGGTTGTCTAATATATAAAAAAAAATGCAGTGTAGATATTACAGACACCTATCTAAAAATTTGTTGTTTATACATTCAGTTCGAAGGAGAAATTAGACACTACAAAAATACAGTAAAAGGTCAACCTTAGCAATCACTCGTCAAGTAATTGCTCCCAAAAATCTGGATAAATCGTTTACAATAAAAATTCTGTTAGCAATGAAGTTTAAGGGAAAAAAAATTGTTGAGTGAGTATACCAACATTTTTCTTAGTTTTAACCTCAATCGCGGGGTTTCATCAAAATTTGGGAGTGCTATCCTAAAATTTTCGCTACCCGTTCAAATTTGGAAGCGCTACTTAACAAGGACTTTATGTCTAACTAGTTGGTTATACATCACCTTCCACGTAGTGTATAGATTAATAATAAAAGCTACATTGGGGTCAACAAATGGGGCGGTCGCTATCTAAAACAAAGGTATTGGTTGTTTGAAATGGTGATAAAATCGTTGTTAGTCAACAAATAAATGAAACAATAATTTAATGAATTCGTGGGTAAAATCGTGGTTAGGTGAAAATGAAGGTATAAAATACCAATTCAGAACACCATCATTGTGACATATATTGCATAGAATAAATGCATGCCAGATGTATGAAAACACAGGGAAACAATCGCCCTTAAAATAGATTAAAATGCATAAGAAAATCGATGTCCAGATGGGTCAGAACGCAAGCTAAATTTTCCTTAAAACATAATGAAATTGCAGAGGAAAACTTACAGTCAAGGTATTAAATTGTAGAGCGAAAATTCACGAGGTTGCAAGGAACAAAATTTTAGAGTAAAAGATAAAAGTGATTCGTCCATCAAGTCACAGGTAAAACACAGAGTTAAAAATTAGGGGACGTAGAGTTAAACAATTAGAGGGTAGTCAGCGGTTCACCGATAGGAATGATAACAATGGCAGAATTACTAAACACAAGAAGGCGCAATGACCATAAATCAGCAAAGAACAATCGACAGGGGTAGACGAATGGGAAAACACATCCTTCGCTCATCATCCACGCATAGAAAAGCAGGGCATAGTGATCGATAGGTCTATTAACACCAAAGTGACGATCGTCGATCTGGCTCCTGGTCGACTGCTTAGGCATGGACTGATGAACTAGGGATGAGGACGAAGTATAAATCACTAACTCTTCACAATAAATCAATAAAACCAACAATAAAGTCACAACATTCGGGGATTGATTCCCAAGGGAATCAATTCAAGCAGCGAGCTTAAGGCTATGGTGAAATTAAGTTCTCGATTAAAATGCTAAGTAGAGAACCTTCTTTACACAATCAAAAGTATAGAAATGGAAGCGTAAGATCAATAGTAATCTACCATGCAAAATAAAATCATGTGTACTGTAGCCCAAGGTGATAGCTTCGAGTCGTTGTCCCATGCACTGCGTGCAGCTCCCGCTTGTCGAACGATGAGACTTCACCGGTACCTCCCAGCCAATGCTAGGGGTACTCTTCTTCCCCCTTAGCCCCTAGAGCCACAAAGGGGCCACACACACTAAACCAAAGAGAAAATAGCTCCTAGCTTGCCTCGCAAGGCCGAGCTACCACTCCTCACCGTGCTGGGTATCCCAACTCCCACAAGATAAGTCAGTCAAAACAAAAATTTTGTAGCTTAATGTTACACATAAAGGAAGAGATCCATCCTCCTCCTCCTCCCTCCTTTATATAGAGTTTCTAAGTCATTTCTTTCCCATTTTCCCATTTAATTTATGGTTCAATAATTTAATTTAGAAAAATCCTCCTCGTACTTGTGTCACCCATCCCCTTCGTTGCACCAGAAATTAATTTAATTAATTATTTAATTACTCCTATTTCCCTCACCCACCTAAAATCATTCCTAGAATCGCTCCTAGGTGTCCCCAT
>JASDQU010245303.1:27463-40515 GCA_032191745.1 Picea mariana | reverse complement strand
AATTTCTTTCCCCCCTTCTCGTCACATGTTTAATGATTATTATTATTATTATTTATTTTTTGATATATATATATATATATATATATATATATATATATATATATATTTACCACAAGTATCACTTAGATCTAGATTTTATTTTCCTAGGTTGGGCAAAATTTTATTAGGGAAATTGTTTTTAAATCTTTCTTATCACAATATTCATTCTAAGGCCATCTAGGTTTATTCACTTATTAGTTAACAACACGAAGTGCACTTTAGAACGCCTAGGTGCTCCAAGGGTTCCACTCGCCTCATTCTATTTCCCTTGTGCAACATGCCCTTCAGGACACACTACATGCTCCAAGGGTGCCACTCGCCTCTTTCCGTTTTTCTTGCGCAATGTGCCCTTCAGGATGAACTATTTGCTCCAAGGGTGCCACTTGCCTCTTTCGGATTTTCTTGTGCGACGTGCCCTTCATGATGCACTACTTGCTACAAGGGTGCCACTCGCCTCTTGAATAACTTGGTAGACATCAAAAACCCCTAGAGTCAAAACTCCGTCAAGTGAACTTGTGGGAGACTAAGGGCCTCTGAGGAATAAGGTCCCTGCCTTATTGCGCGCCCCTTAGAATCATCGTGAGCGACTGTCACAGTCTGCCCTCACGACATCAAGGGTCTTCTCGAACTAGGTGATCGTTAACCTATAGTTCAAGCCACAACGGGAGTGCTAGTAGGCTGTGGTAGGGCTGCTTTCCACACCTCTCCCTCAATGTCTCTGGTAGTCGTGTGTGACCCCTCTACTCCACACGTGAGTCTGGTCAACAAGCTATCTTCAACCTGCATCATCAACGAATCATGTCAGAAATAAAATCCATAATCATAACATCTAATCAGATGCACATAGGTCATATATACAACAATCAAACCCCAATTGTCCACTCCCTGACTCGGTCCAGAGTCCAAGGGTTTCATCGATGCCTTTGCATCCTCGAGGTCCTAAATCTTTCACACTAAGGAGTATCGATTCAATATCACCTGTCTATGTCAATACAATAAAATAACATGTCATCATATCCATAATGCCTCATAATCATAATCAAATGCCCAATATTATAATAATCCGGATCACTTGCAAGCAAGTTTCCTCAAAAAAAAAGTTCCCTTAGTGCGTGCAAGAGAGGGATGTTACAAATATGGTCACATTCCACAACTCTTATAATCCCAATATAAAGATTATGCAAATTGATGGACTACATCTTTTTGCTTTTTGTCTTCCATATTTAATTCAACCAACAAAATGATTGAATATTAATGGATATTTTAACAAGACTAATTGTTTTGCATCATCCAATGAGGTTAAAAAGTTCCTAGATATCTGAGTCATGCCTCCTTTTTATCTTTCTCAAATGAGCAATCAAGCAAAAAGACTAATCGTAGAGAGGTTGGATTTTCTATCAAATTAGTATATTAATGTCTACATCACACTCCTTTGTGGGTTGGAAAAAATCATTTCTAAAAGATACATTTGTAGATTCCTATGACCCTTTATTTGTTTATACCCAATGAAGGTTCATTGCAGAGTTCTTCCACCAAGTAGTTTTTCCATATCTTACCAAATCATCAAATTTATAATGATTTTTTTGTTCAATCCTTGATTTTAGTGTGTCTTATATTGATGGGAGAATACAAACAATAGCTTGGTATGGGAGAGTTGGAGGATATTATAAGCCCTCTATTGGTTGTGAAAATCTATAAATTAATGTATATGTGAGAGCTTCTTGGTGTTCAAGAGAAGGCTCTAGGAAACCAGGAAGAGGAAGGAGAACATTTGAGGAGAAAACTTACATCGTTATAAATATTTGATGGTGTAGTCCATTCCATTATGAAGCCACCTATTCAACCCCCCTTCAATACATAATTCAAAACACATGATAATTAATTCTAACATCCTCCCTTCTATTACCAAATGATAAAACCCATAATATGTAGATGTTTTTAAATTATTAAAATGTCCATTGGCCCCTATATACTAGGAAATATACTTCTTTCATTTTTTATAATTTTAAAACCCCCAATATGACTTCATATGATATAATATAATATTTCTGAATTTGAGCACCCTCCAAGCATAGTCACAATATATTAAAAATTGATTATGAAAGCAACAATTAGAGATGAAGGATTGGTTGGAACAAAATGATTATGAGGACAATTGACGGTGAAAAAAATAACAATTGCAATTGTTGTGAACAAGAATGAATGTGGAGATGATAAATAGAAGAGTGAATAAAGAAGAAGTGTTATAAATAAATAAAGAAATGTAATTGCTTGCAAATTGTTACAATGTTGTCAACAAATTTTGAGGTTGTTAGAGTGTAGACAAATAATTGACAGAGTCTGTTAGATAAGTGGTAGGAAGAACACTCAGTTAGATAAGTATTTGATCTCTATAAATCCTATACATATGCATGCATATTTCCATATTCAACATATGAAATAAAGAACCAACTATTTCTCCACATAGTTCCATTTGTTGTGTGTGTTTAATTTAAGTTTTGATATCGGAGCTTGGCATGAGAGGTTGTGATGAAGAGGTGCTATGTGAGAAGAGCACAAAATAGTCATGAGAGTGATAGAATATTATATGGAGTGATATAGCCATTGATCAATGTGAGGAGTTGTGTGCCATTTAGAGGATCCACTGCCATCATAGGGAGCTGCCAACAAGAGGAGGAATTGTTGAGAAATTGAGTTTACATTTGTGAAAGAGTGAGCCACCATTGTTGTGGGTGTAGACACATAAGATAAATACAATTTTTTCATTCAATGTGTTGAATGGTGTGTTTCACTACAAGAAGAACACCTTCTAGGAGATGTTTTGCAGAGGTTTTTAGTGATACAAAATTTGGCAAAATTTTCAAACAAGCTCCACTACAACCTCCTCTATTGGTTGTGAAGGATTTAGTGGAGGTTTTAATGGATGTTCCATATAAATTGAAAATTTTGGGTGGGCATAGGTTGTATCAGAGGTTTTTTCGTTTTTGTTTGGTGTTGTTATTGTCAAAATGCATCGGTGCAGTCTTGACAAACCTGCCCCAATGTGTTAATATAATACAATTGACTCAATGTGTTAATATAATACAAATGATTTGATGCATTAATATAATTATTGTGCACCTGTATCACCTTTTTTGTCATATATAGAGCATTTATGCTCTTATAAATTCGATGCACTAGTTCCTCCTTGTTTGTGTATAAAGCACCAAAGCTTTCTAGTTTTTGTATGCACTGGTTTGTTTTCGTTATAGTGAGCACCAATGCGTTTAGAATATAGTGATCACTGATGTGATTAAGTTATTTTGTGACCTTGTGTGTTTACTATAGTGTGTGACCTAGTGTTTGTATAATTAGTACGTACCAGTGTCTGTTTTACCATGTGAACCGAATGGTATTGAAATTTCAAATATTCGAGGTGAGATGTCCACACCATTATTTATACTAAGCATCGATGCATATATTATAATAAAGGCACTGGTGCATAAATTATATTTAGAGCCCCAATACATATAATAAACGTAACGCACCATTATGTACATTATATGTAGTGTCCCAAAGTATATTTTAAACATGAGCACCATACACTTTTGAAACGATAAATATTATTGTACATTATATTGTATACGGAGCTTTGTGTTCTCAATAGTTCATATTGGTGCATTATTATAACTAATGTGCATCGGTGTGTATAAATCCTGAAAACACACCAATTTCTATATTATGACATGCATCATCTAGTGAGTTCAAAATAATACAGTGCATTGATATGTATATATTTTAATTAATTGTTTATTTTACAAGTTTTCAACTAATTATTTCAAAATCATTTATTTTTATAATAATATTGTTTTATATTTTTGTTATTTCATTTCGATATAATTATTGGATTAATGTGTTATCCAACGAGTTACACTTCTCTTATTTGTAATAATGTAAATCATCCACATATAAATTATTCATCAATGCAACATTTTATAACATTCGAAAATGCAATAAAATAAGAAACTTATTTTATTATATATGAATAAGAGACCCATTGTCATACAAAAAGGGACAAGGTAAAGGTCCACAATAATCAAAATGCAACGTCTAATATGTAATTTTTACACTTATTGGTAACATTTCCTCATGCAATTAGGACAATGTGTCGAGTATATTAAACAAAATATCCGATTTTCAAAGAAAAATATTCTAAAACATACAACTTTCAGTAACCTTCAATTATATTGATTTTCATTCATCAGTTGAAATGTTTTCATCGCTCGAGTTACATGCATACCTCATTTCTTCATTATTTGTAGATGATATTGTACTTTGATTTTTTAACCTAATATTTTCTTGATTGGCTTTTTGTTTATGTTCCACCCCTTCATCTTCCATCTACAAAAACATAATTAAACTGTAATAAGTATATCTACATATATATATATATAGTATAATGTACATGATTACGTAAATAAATAAAAATCATACCTTACACCAAATCTTTCCTAAACAATACATATTCTTTCGAAGCCATGCTTCATGCATTCTCTCAAAATCTCCTCTCTTGGCTGCATTCCATTCTTTTTTTTCTACATGCTCAATACTACATGATAAAGAATAATGGATACAATCTATATAAAGTTTTCTTGTTGTTTCATTAATTATAAAACAAGTGAAGTTAAACCACACAGATACTTACAAGTTGTTCAATTAAAATTTTATACTTCAACATATACTCACAACCCATACTTAACCCGATGTTTATCAATTCATGGGTTGTTTCATCTTTTCATGTTAGCACCTATTAGAAGACATCCATGGACAAATGTAAATCAATTGTTTAAATATAAATATCACGACAAACATGAAATCTTAAGAAATGTCAAAAACATAAATACTCACAAAGTTTGCAATCAACGTTTTTATTCCCCGTCATCCTATCTTGTGTGTTGAATGGGTTCTGTTTTTTTTTTCTTTTTTGCAACAAAACAATTGAACATTAGTATTTCACACGATAATTAAATTCAATATACATAAAAAAATAAATAAATGATTGAATACCTCTTATGCACATTGTAGTTGGGATGGATCCTCTTGCGACGTAATTATGTTAATTTATTTTACCATCTTCTTCTACACTTTTTTATACATACCTACTGGCATGTCTTGGTTTTCCCCTTGTTTTCCCTTGGAATTTTCAAAATCTCCCCGAAAAAAAAATAGGAATAATCAAATATAAAAATTATGAAATTTAAAAAAAATAATCTCTCGATGCATATAGTAACTTAATACGTACCGAGGTGTCAACCATACTTACACCCACCAGTGCATAAACCATATTTATATGCAGTGATATAGTATAAAAATTACATTGTGAAATTGAAAATGTTTTACAAATTTTTGTATTCATTCGGTGTTTTATGAATTAAGAAAAGAACGACTTCCTAATTATTGTTTATTACGCACCATCGACCTCTAAACAAATTTAAGACATGGTGGTTTCCATATAAAAAAAATTTATTTCCATTTTAAACAAAATGGTGCTCATAAAAAAAATGTGTCCAGGTGCTTATCTAGGTACAATGAACATCGTTGACCGTGAAATTTTGTTTTTAATATTGATTCTAATTTAAATTAAGTGGTGTGGTTGACATGAAAATACGCATTGGTACTCGTACTATTTATTGAGTGCATCGTTAACTGCAAAGAAATTTAAAAGAAAACCAACAATGATAGGATGGTTTGGGATCCAATGCAATGAATGGTCATTGCAACAAATAGGAAACACCCATATATAAATAAACAAACCCTATAAAAATAATTTTCTTAAAAAAATTCTCCTTGTGAAATATAGAAAGAGAAAGAAAAAAAACAGTGACGAAATTAGGGCTTTCAATACTGAAGGTATCTATGAAACCCTTTTGTTGTTGTTTGGGAATGCACTAAAAATTGTTGGAAATAAATAGGGGAAATATTAAGATGATTAAAGTATGAAATCATATACCTAAAATTTATTCTCTATAGATTTCTATGTGATATACAATAATCCCCCTCGAATTTGGCTCTTAAAACAAAATCCATCCACTCTGAAGTCTTTACTAATAAATCTTCGTCACACAAATCTCCCTTCTAAATTTTGGCAAAGATATAAAAGAATTAATAGGGTTTTCCTTTATAAACACAAAAACTGAAATTCCCACTCACTATTTCATTATATATTTTCATGGAGTGATGATAAACACATGCGTTGTTTTTCTTTTTTGAAACTTACATTTTTAGTGCACTATACAGTGCATAGCACACCGATACGATGTGTTCATATAATGAAAATATTTATTTTCGTAACAAATTTCAACGTATTGATAGTAAGCATGCATTATTTTTCAAACTTGCTTTATTCGGTGTGCTATACAATTATAAATGAACCGTTGTGGTGTGTAAGTAATAACGCACTGTAAGACAGTTTAATTTGCAAAATGCAAACATCCGCATTCAAATTTTGAGAAGTTTTTTCTTTGTGGAGGAAATAATAGAGGTCAGTATTTGGTGCTTCCCTCAATTAAACGCACCAATGTGTTTGGTTTATCCATATGCATCGGTGCATCTTTAAATGATGAAGCACATTGTTAAGCTATTCAAGTTATTCGAAAGTATTTTAGAGGTTAGATTGTTCTATGCTTCTCAAGATGACAATTTTGGCTCAAATGTATGAAAAAAAAGGAATTATAATGTCAAATGGCCAATTCTTCAGATTCCATCTCTTTCCATATTGTTGGAAGTCCTTCAAGTTCTCTCACGCCGATTGCAGTACATCTAGATTTTATTGATAATTCATTTATCTCATTGAATTTATGTTATGTATGCAAGTGCAATTGAATAATTTTCATTGAATTTTGTAGGATCAAGATTCAGGATCGAGTTCAAATGCTCAATATATTCTAGTAGTCCCAAAATTCCACAAGATCTTAATAGGAAAAAGATACCACAAGTAGATATTTGATGAAAATGGACAACTTCTTTACCCTACCAATCATAGCAATCCATCTTCTAATAACCAACCTAGGTCAATGTTATTAGACCATGAATTGGATTACATTTATAGAGATAACCCCATAGGGCGTAAGAAAAAGATGGTTGATTAATTGTATTTTTGGATTTTTCAATGGAACCAATGTAAATGTATTGTTTAATTTGAATATTTTTTCCAAACGTGGTTGGTTGCATTGTTATTATTGGGAAAAAATGTCCATGCTTCTAATAAGTGTTTGGTATAATGTTTGAACATATTAAATGCATTTTGTTAATAATATTATCGATGTAATGTTCAATATTTTTACAATCAAGATTATGATGACGATCGACCTGTCCACCATCTACCGTTGCACCACACCATAATGTCAGTGACACTAGTTCTTCACATGTTGGGGATGTAGGAAATGATATAAAGGTTGGTATGGATGATTGCTTGTAGGATACCTAAGCCATGGAAGAAATGTTTTTAGATGCATTCCAACAAAATGAACTAGGGGATGACATTGATGTCATAGATACCTTCTTCGAAAGCCCGGAATTTGCATCCATCACCCCTCTCTTTGGTTGAGTACAGAGGTCAAGGTATACCTGTCTAGGGACAAAAATGTTACTATACAACTCGAAATAATTTATAGCTTACATTTTTCACAATTATACCTCCTTAATTTCTAAAGGAAATAGGTAAAGAACATATTTTGAAGTATGGTCACCGACCGTGTGGCTCAAACCCACAATCAAAAGGGGTAAAGAAACATATTTTGAACTATGTTTAATAAATATAGTGTTCCTTGGACTACCTATAAAAGTTGTCTCTAGAACCTTGCATACTTCATCAAACTAATCTTAGTATCTATGTTAAGTTGTCTATGCATGTATATAAGACTAATAAAAAGAGACTGGGATAACTTTGTATAAGATTTAAAACAAACAAAAGTGTAACCATAGAGAGCATAAACCATGAGTACTTCCAAGGATGTTATGGGATTTTAAATAAAACCTAAGAGTAGTCCTTCACTACGTGTGAACAAATCGTTTATTTCACCTATATAAATATGGTCATAAATTATATTGATGCTATAGACGATTCCGAAGATGAAGCATTTAAATCATTTTTGTCATTTGATATTCCTTCAAGCCTATCATTTTCACAGGTAGAGCTTTTTCACACCTCTATTTTGAGATTTAAAACTACCAAGAACATTGTTATTGATATCATACAACCTTGAGAATGCTAGTAGTGTTGGAAAAATTGTTACTATTGCATGCAATTTAGAGAAAATTATTGAATGGAGTGGCCTCTTATGGAATCCTTCATTAATTAGACCTGGAAAAACATTGTTTGGTGGAGTTGTACTCAACATGGGTAAGATAAATTTACTGAATTGAATTGGCACTGCAAGTGCTAGTCTACAACTTACCTATTTTTGAGTTCTTTCTTTTTCTGTAAGAGTGGTCAAACACCAATTCAGATACATAGAGGGGTGTGTGTTTGAGATTTGTGGTCAATAATGCATGATGGCTAATTTATATCCTTGTGCAACTGTGTTTGTTTAGTTGAAAATGTCTTAACCGCAGATCGTTTAATGCAGCTGCAGAAAAGAATGCATGATGGCTAATTCGTATCATTGTGCAACTGTGTTTGTTGAGTTGAAAATATCTTAACTACAGATCGTTTAATGCAGCCGCAATTCCATTATGGGAAACAAGGTTAATTTTAAGGATGGGAAATCATATTAAAATGTATAAACCTGGGCTAATCTTGCTAGTCCCTAATATGTAAATTGTAAAATGTTTGGTGATAGTTTTGTAAAAGTATTCAAATTTCTAAGGATTTATATAGTTTCTATACAATTTTTGGCAATTGTTAAGGTAAGATAATTTTATTCTATGGAATTTGGGCGAATCATTTTTAGAAAAAATGGAAATTAGTGAATCAGTTTTGGGAAAAACCATGGAAAATTAGCCCATTTGAAAATTTTAGCCCCAAAATCATTTTTGTTGGGAAGACAAGCATCCGCCTCCAAAAGCGTGTGAGCGATGTAGACGTGCATATTTTTCTCTTACAAATTGCTATTTGAGTTTTTGTGATGTGTATGCTTTTTGAGATTTTGTGACATTGATGCTTTTGAATACTATAGGCATGGTGTGTGTGAGTGTTCTTATAGGAAAATCTGAATATCAACTTTGTGCTAGAGAGAGAGGTAGTAGTGGGGGCCCAGAGGGCCCATAGTGATAATAGTGGAGGCCATTCAATATAAGGTGGACTAGGTTTAATTTATTATTAAATAAGGCCCACTATGGTAGCTAGATATAATAAATGGGTAGTTAGATATAATAAATGTAAGAGGACATCTTAGAAGGTTCTACTTCAAGAAGATTCCTCCTCTAGAATGTTCTTAGGTGATGCTAGCACTATATAAAGGGGTTCAAGTAATGTAATGGGATATGAAGAGAAATATTGTATTTAGAGATGAAGATCAATAGGAGGATGCCCCCTCGAAGAGGCAAGTGAACAGGAGAGGATCCCTTCCATAATATGATCCATTGTACAGTGTTGCCCTACCTCAAGGGTTTTCTTATAATAAAAGTGTGGTTTCTTCTATATTGCTATGTGGATCTATTGTGTATTCAGTATTTTTTGTGATTATATTTGTAGATCTATTCAGGTACTTAACAAGTGGTATAAGAGCACTTTCCTTGTCCAAAGAAGGGAATACATTTTTGCACTTTTTGTAGAAATTCTCTAGGAAAAAAAAAGAAGGTGGCACACTTCAGGTTCATATCTGAAGCTTTATGATATGAATTTGGAAAAATAAATTGGGTATTTGAATTCCTCTCGGAAAAATACCTAATTTCAAAAAAACAAATCAGCCAAAATAGAGTCCGGGAAGTGAAGTTATGAGCATTTTAAATTCAACAGTTTTTCAGGGTTTTTCCGGAAAAAACCATGATTTTCTACCGTAACTTATTGTTCTATTTTTTGGGTTTTTCCATGACGATTGTGGGACTAAAGAGTTAATAGGGTGATCATATGGATATTTCCTCTCAAACTCTCAAAGAAATTCTACAAACTATTGAAGCATTCAAATCCAAATTGTATGACACATTGGATGCCAAATTGGATGACTTTGTAGATGGCCTCACAAACGACTTCAATGATAGTTTTTATAGTACTCAAGATTCATTGGATAGTATGCAGGAGAGGTTTCTTATGGTGGAAATCAGGGATGAATATAATCAAGAAATATATTCTTGGTATGATTTGGAGGTCGATTGCGCTGATTGGTATATGGATAGTTGTCACTTCTGGGATGACAACCACTTTCATATTTTATTTGATCCACCTTCTGTAGAGAGCATAAATGTGAAAAATAGGGAGTCAATGGTTATTACCAGTTTCCATCCTACATATTCTATATTGGTATTATTCCTTCCATATTATGCTACAACCATTTTCCACTATGTGGATGGATCTTCTTATTTGGATCCACATGACAGGTGTCAGTCTTTGGAGCATCATTTTGATTTGATTATTGGGTTCCAAAATCTTCCACGGGGAGTTCACATGAGTAGTTGGACATGGGACCCAAGCTTATAATGGCGGTTGGACTACTTCAGCATGGTGGCTTTCCTTTCTACATGGGACCTTGGTTCTTCAGTCATGTTCAACATCATGGTCGACAATTATCCATGAGACCCTGGTATATGGTTGCACATCAAGCATTGAGGACAATGCTTTCATAAGGGGGACATAATGTTAGGTAGATAGAGAGGTAGTAGTGGTGGCCCAGAGGGCCCACAGTGATAATTTTGGAGGCCATGCATTGTAAGGTGGACTAGGTCCACTATATTATTAAATAAGGCCCACTATGGTAGCTAGATATAATAAATGGGTAGTTAAATATAATAAATGTAAGAAGACTTCTTAGAAGGTTCTACTTCTAGAAGATTCCTCCTCTATAATGTTCTTAGGTGATGGTAGCACTATATAAAGGGGTTCAAGCAACGTAATGGGATATGAAGAGAATTATTGTATTGTGGGTTGTAGCTCAATAGAAGCATGCCCCCTCAAAGAAGCAAGTGAACAAGAGAGGATCCCTTCCATAATAGGATCCATTGTATGGTGTTTCCCTACCTCAAGGGTTTGGTAATAATAAAGTGTAGTTTCTTCTATATTGCTATGTGAATCTATTGTGTATTCAGTATTTGTGGTGATTATATTTGTAGATTTATTTAGATTCTCAACACTATTTGAGTTTTTGCGATGTGCATGCTTTTGAGATTTTGTGACGTTGATGCTTTTGAATGATGTAGGCATGGTGTGCGTGAGCGTTCTTACAAGGAAATCTAAATATCGACTTTGTGCTCTTGAGCATTTTCAAAGAATTGTACAGACAACATCCATGGTTCATATGGGATTTCTAAGCCTACATTGCAGATTAAATGAACTAATGGACCTCTGAGACTCCATGCTATTTCCTTAAAATTTCGTTAAGGATTCATGTGGAAGAAATGAGTACCACTACAATCTGTATGCATGTATTTTTTGTTTCTTTGAAATAGAGATTTCATCCGATCAGGCACCAGGACCTACACGATATTTTGGCTCCCATTAATTGGGACTCTTTCCATTGGCTATGGTTATTTCTCTTGCAATCTTAGTTTCTATTGAAGTGAAAAGAATTGAACGAGTCCAAATATTTCTCAATAACTGGAACCCAAAAAAACCATTCTCCCTGCAAATGGCGGGGCAAATGGCGGGGCATTCCCATAGATCTAATTGGGTGGTCAAGGTTAATCTTTTGTAGAGAGAATAAATGTGAAAAATAGGGAGTCAATGGTTATTACCAGTTTCCATCCTACATATTCTACATTGGTATTATTCCTTCCAGATTATGCTACAACCATTTTCCACTATGTGGATGGATCTTCTTATTTGGATCCACATGACAGGTGTCAGTATTTGGAGCATCATTTTGATTTGATTATTGGGTTCCAAAATCTTCCATGGGGAGTTCACATGAGTAGTTGGACATGGGACCCAAGCTTATAATGGCGATTGGACTACTTCAGCATGGTGGCTTTCCTTTCTACATGGGACCTTGGTTCTTCAGTCATCTTCAACATCATGGTCAACAATTATCCATGAGACCCTGGTATATGGTTGCACATCAAGCATTGAGGACAATGCTTTCATAAGGGGGACAGAATGTTAGGTAGATAGAGAGGTAGTAGTGGCGGCCTAGAGGGCCCATAGTGATAATATTGGAGGCCATGCATTGTAAGGTGGACTAGGTCCACTATATTATTAAATAAGGTCCACTATGGTAGCTAGATATAATAAATGGGTAGTTAAATATAATAAATGTAAGAAGACTTCTTAGAAGGTTCTACTTCTAGAAGATTCCTCCTCTAGAATGTTCTTAGGTGATGGTAGCACTATATAAAGGGGTTCAAGCAATGNTTATTGTATTGTGGGTTGTAGCTCAATAGGAGCATGCCCCCTCGAAGAAGCAAGTGAACAAGAGAGGATCCCTTCCATAATAGGATCCATTGTATGGTGTTTCCCTACCTCAAGGGTTTGGTAATAATAAAGTGTAGTTTCTTCTATATTGCTATGTGAATCTATTGTGTATTCAGTATTTGTGGTGATTATATTTGTAGATTTATTTAGGTTCTTAACACTATTTGAGTTTTTGCGGTGTGTATGCTTTTGAGATTTTGTGACATTGATGCTTTTGAATGATGTAGGCATGGTGTGTGTGAGCGTTCTTACAAGGAAATCTGAATATCGACTTTGTGATCTTGAGCGTTTTCAAATAATTGTACAGACAACATCCATGGTTCATATGGGATTTCTAAGCCTACATTGCAGATTAAATGAACTAATGGACCTCTGAGACTCCATGCTATTTCCTTAAAATTTCGTTAAGGATTCATGTGGAAGAAATGAGTACCACTACAATCTGTATGCATGTATTTTTTGTTTCTTTGAA